>JBAPGN010002889.1:0-43169 GCA_037355405.1 Vitis amurensis
TCCCATTTTTTTCCAATGCCCTTATTTCTTCCATCACTGCCTCTTTCCATTCTAGAATCTCCAAGGCTTCTTGAATGTTTTTAGGAATCTGGATTCTATCAAGGTTAGTTGTAAAAGCACGAAACTTCGCAGAAAGAGCATTATAAGACACAAATTTCGAGATAGGATGGAGAGTACATGAACGAGGTTGTTTCCTAAGAGCAATGGGTAAGTCATCTGTTACCTGATCTGGATTGGAACTAGACTCCCGAGGGGTTGGAACTATCACCGGTGTGGACTATTTTAATGCTTCGGAGATGAGTGTCTCATTGAACTTTCGATTTTGGCCTCCTTAAGTAGACGAGTGTTTCCCTATTTGTCTGTAATTCCGTATCTCCCCCTGAGTTTAAGTGTCTTTCTGTATTAGGCGAAGGGGTAGATATAAGGCACGGAGTGGATTCAAACACAGCAACATCAAGGTAGTCAAAGGTTAAGGGTGGTCTAGTTTCACTCACGGACTCCCCCTGAAGCGAGTAGTAGGGAGTATGCTAAAAAAATGTGACATCTAGGCTAACATATAGCTTCTATGATATTGGGTCAAAACATTTGTAGCCCTTTTGTGTGGAAGAGTAGCCAAGAAAGACACATTTAAACGCTCTGGGATCAATTTTGTTCCGCTTAGGTCCGTGAGTGTGGACAAACACAATGGACCCAAAGACATGAAGTGGAAGATGTGCATCGAGTCTAGAATGAGGAAAAAACTCTTGGAATTTCTGGAGGGGTGTAATAAAAGGTAGGACCCGACTAGGCATTCGGTTAATAAGGTATGTGGCTATCAAAATGGAGTCACCCCAAAATTGTGAGGGCATGTGAGAGGTAAATAGCAAAGCACGAGCAACTTCAAGAATATGTCCATTTTTCCATTCTGCAACCCTGTTTTGTTGAGGGGTGTCAACGCAAGAACTTTGATGTATAGTACCATTTTCTTGTAGATAAGTGCTCAAGGAGTGATTGAAATACTCAGTACCATTATCAGTACGAAGAATTTGAATTTTGGTGTGAAACTGAGTTTGTATCATAGAGTGAAAGTTCATGAAGACTGATCAAACCTCAGTTTTCTCAGTCAACAAATATACCCAACACAGGCGAGTGTGATCATCAATAAAAGTAGTAAACCATTTTTTATGTGTCCTATTAGGGGTTACGTGAGGGTCCCCATAGATCACTATGAATTAGAGTAAATGGTATAGATGGTTTATACTTAGATTTAGGAAAAGACGCTCGATGATGTTTGGCAAGTTCACACACTTCACACTGAAAATCCCATGAAGCTTTATTTGAATATAGTGAAGGAAATAAATGTTTTAAATACTGAAAACTAGAATTGTAGAAGAAGAGGATCATGTCATTTGCAGATTGTAGATGAATTCTGTTGTAGATCTACCAACCAAGAAGCTCCCTAGTAAGCCACATTGCATTGCTTTTAACATCATTTTTTACTTAAAACATCAACCATTGTGGTAAAAATAAAGGAAGATCGTAGATTGCCTTATCTTAAGCCCTTAGAAGCCTTGATCCATTCTCTAACACACCTATTTTTTAACATGGAAAAATTAGTTGTAATTATTAGGAAATTTTCAATTCTTATAATGCAAAACAAACCCTAATTTTTGAATGAAATCGTATTACCCAAAGATTTTAGAGCCATATGATTTTCACTACACAAAATTAAGAGGAAACATACCTTAATCCATGAGTGATTATTAAAGAAAAATCAGTGTAGAAGAAAACTGTGTTTCTCTCTCTTAACCCCTTAATCTTGACAAATGTTTTTTGATGAAAGAGAAAAATTGATATCTATTTTTTGGGTAGAGAGAGGGCTAGGTTTAGATACACCCACTATCCCACTTTCCATCAAAGTGGGTGGTTCTCAAATTTTTCTTTAAAAACTGACTACTAGGATTTTAGCTAATATTATTTATTTGTTAAACCATATTTGATATTTAAAAGTTAAATGGCACATGAGCCACTTCATAAAAAATGGTAACACTCTCCCACTTGGCCCATGTGACGTATTTAACACCATGGTTTAATAATAAAACATAATGTGCACAGTGGAAGCTAAACCCTTTCTTGAATTGGTCATATAAAAATCATCATTAAACAAAAACTAACGTGGATCATAGCAGTTGCATACCATTATTTCGATATAGTCCTTTCCATGTATCACAATATTAGTTTTATACTTAACATGATTTGTAAGGGATAAAAAACAATAATGTTCCAACAATAATGTCTTCGTCAAAGACAAATCTTGTTAATATTCATATAATTCTTTCATGTATATACCAACAAATAGAAATAGGATGTAAACAAATTAGAAATAGTACTTTAATGAGATCAAAGTGTCAAATACATAAAGAACACAGTAACTTAACATAATGTCAATAATAGTACCTAATGATGCACATCCTTTCGACATGTTCACCAAAAATCCGTAGAAGTCATCCTTTTGTTAATGGATCCGCAACCATAAGGTTAGTGCTAATGTGCTCAATTGATGCTCTTTGCTTTTGAACTTCTTTAATGCCAAAGTATTTTGATTCCATATGTTTAACACCCTTTGAATACTTGTCATTTTTTTAGAAAAAGCCTGCTACAGAGTTATCATAATTAATTTTCGGCACCTTCGCAATACTGTTGACAATTCCAAGTCTTGAAATAAAGTTCTGTAGCCATAATCCATGAACAATGACCTCAAAGCATGCCACAAACTCAACCTCCATAGTGGATGCAATAATGACAAATTGCTTTGCACTCTTCCATGAGATAACCCTTCTAGCTAAAAGGAACAAATAGCCAAATGTGGATTTTTTGGTATCAATACATCTGACAAAATCTGGAAAGAATCAAATTGGTGTTGGGATAACATGATATTCTGAGCTGGGAAGGGCACCAAGATCAAATTTTGGACAGATGTTTGGTGTACTGATACAACGCTGTCCCATTGCTTTCCTCATCTCTTCGTCATGGCTGTTCAAAGGAGTTCAACGGTTGAGGAAATGTGGGACCAAAATTCTGGTCAAGGAGGTTGGAATCTAAATTTTTTGAGGGACTTCAATGATTGGGAGCTAGATATGGTTGGGGATTTACTCCATATGCTGAGGGGTCATAGGCCTTATTTGGAGGAAGACTCAGTTATTTGGAGGCAAGGAAGAAATGGTCAGTTCAGGGTCAAGGAAGCTTATAGCTTGTTGACCAATCCTAATGATACTGGCTTTCCTTCAGGAAGTATTTGGGTGGCTAGGGTGCCAAATAAAGTCGCCTTCTTTGCTTGGGAGGCGACGTGGGGGAAGGTGCTTACTCTGGATAGACTACAAAGAAGAGGGGTGCAACTTCCGAATTGTTGTTTTTTGTGTGGGTGTGAAGAAGAAAATGTAAATCATATCCTTATTCATTGTATAGTGGTTAGAGCTTTGTGGGATATTGTCCTTGGGTTAGTAGATGTTAAATGGGTCTTTCCAGAAATTGTAAAGGAGGTTTTAATTAGCTGGAGGGGCTCCTTTGTGGGGAAGAAAAGGAAAAAGGTTTGGGATTTCCATTCCGCTGTATATTTTTTGGACGGTATGGAAGGAGAGGAATAGATTAGCTTTTAGGGGGGTGTGTTGAATATTCAGAAGTTAAAGAATTTTTTTGTCTGTAATTTGTGGAGTTGGGCCAAATTGTATTTAGGTGAGGAGGCTTTATCTCTTATAGGCTTCCTGGAGTGGGTAACATCCATTTAAGGGGAGGTGATTCTTTTTGTCTTTTTTTTTTGAGGCCCTAGTCGCCTTGTATACCCCCTTGTATGCTTTGTGGCTTTTTGCCTCTTTATTAATGCATTTCCTTTTACTTATCAAAAAAAAAAAAAAACATATATTTGACAAAATCTAAATCTGAATACCCTATCATCTTGAGATGATTAGATCTCTTATATGTGAGCATGCACTCTTTTGTTCCTTGCAAGTATCTCAATACTTTCTTTGCACCCTTCCAATGATCCAATCTTGGGTTACTTTGATATCTGCCAAGCATTTCGACAACAAAACCGGTGTCGGGCTTGGTATAGGTTTGAGCATACATCAAGCTTCCAACAAAGGATGCATAAGAAATCTTTTCCATTTGTGTGTGTTCCAATTCATTCTTCGGGCATTGCATAAGATTGAATTTTTCTCCTTTCTGAATTGGAATAACACTTAAGGAGCATTTCTCCATAGCAAATCTCTCTAAAACTTTATTAATATATGCTTGCAGGGGACAACCCTTAACAATCCTTGTGGTCTGTCATGGAATATTTCAATTCTAATCACATAGGATGCTCACCCATATATTTCATTTCAAAGTTATTAGAGATAAATTCCTTGGTCTCATGTAGTAAGCCAAGATCATTTGTAACAAGCAAAATATCATCAACATATAGAATAAAAAATATAAATTTGCCCTCATTGACCTTTAGATATATACACTAATCAATGTTGTTTTCCTTGACTTCAAAGGAAGTGATGGTATCATTGAACTTAAGATACCATTGTTGGGAAGCTTGTTTAAGTCTATATATTGACTTCCTTAATTTACACACCATGTGTTCTGTTTTTCTAGTTGAAAAACCTTCGAGTTAGACCATGTAAACTTCTTCCTTTAAATTCCCATTCAAAAAGATGGTTTTCACATCCATTTGGTGTTACTCTAAATCCTAATGAGCTACTAATGCCATAATAATTCTAAATGACTTCTTTTGAGAAACCAGTGAAAAGGTTTGTTTGTAGTCAACGCCATTTTTTTGAGTAAAACCTTTAGCAACGAGTCTAACCTTGTATTGTTCAACATTTCCATTTGAGTCCCACTAGGTAACCGCAAACATGCAGGTGCTTTAAATTGGGTTTCTTTCCTATCCACAATTCAAAAGGAGTCTTTAGAATTGCCTTACTAGGAACCCTATTTAACAAATACATGGTAGTATTTAAAGCCTCCATCTACAATGATAAGAGCAAAGAATAATAGTTTAACATACTCCCAATCATATCCATTAAAGTACGATTATGCCTTTTTGCAACACCATACTGTTGTGGTGTACTTGACATTATTTATTTAGCACATATGCATGCCATGTTTTTCAAGGAATTTAGCAAATGGACCAGGGTATTGTTTGTTTTCAGTATATTTTCCATAATATTCACCACCTTTATCAAACTTGACAATTTTCACCTTTCTATCTAATTGCCTTTCAACCTCATTGATAAATTCTTCTGAGGCATCCATTGATCGAGATTTTTCATGTAGCAAACAGATAAGACCATAATGTGAAAAATGATCAATAAAAATGATAAAATACTTTTCTTTACTGAAATATGGAATGCTGTAAGGGCCATATATATCAGGGTGTATAATTTCAAGAAGAAGTGTGCTTCTCGAGGCTCCTTTTCTTGCTTGTGTGTTTTGTATGTTTTCCTTTAATACAATCTACACAAATTCCAAGATTAGTAAAATCCATATCTTGAAGGATTTCATTCTTTACCAATCTCTATGTTCTTTCTTTGTTTATATGACCCAAACGTTTATGCCACAAGTAAGCTAAACTTTCATTCACTACACCACGTATAGTACATTATGATGCAAGGTCAATAGAGACTCAACAAAAAGGTTATCAAGCTTGAATTTATATAAACCATCACAAAGAATGCCAAAACCAATGAAATGATTAAGTTTAAAGTTTAAACATGCTGAAACATCTATTCCCAAATTTAAAAGAATATCCAATTGAATCAAGTCTAGACAAGGAAACTAAATTTTGAGAAACAAATGGAACATCAAGAATTTGAAAAAAAGGTCTAAATGATGTTCAATGTCTAAATCAAACAATAGGTTCCAATGGCCTCAATTGGAGCTTTGAATCGGTTCTCCATAAAAATGAACTTTTCATTTGGATTTGTGGTTTAGGTCATAAGGAATCCCTGCATCGTCTTTGAAACTTGAGTGGTACAATCAGAATCAATCCACCAAGTATTATAAGGAACTTTAACCAAAATATGATTTGAAACATATTAAAGCACTAGGCTTACCTTTCTTTTTGAACCATGCCTTATGTTTTAGGTAATCTTTCTTATAGTGTCCAAACTTGTTGTAGAAATGACACTTATAATTCTTGAGTTCCTTCTTGTGGATTTGGGTAGATTGCACTTTTATCTTTGATGCTCCTTACTTGCCCTTTCCATTCTTCCTTTCAGGTTTCTCTTCAGCTCCTTGTTGACCCATGAGATTAACTGAGTGAATTCCTTTTTTCTTAAGCCTTGCTTCCCTTTGAATAAGCATAATTTACAACTCATTCACACTCCACTTATCAGTAATAGTGTTGTAATTTATTTGGAATGGACTATATTCAGGAGGTAAGGAGTTAATGATAAACTGCACAATGAATTCTCACTCGCTTCCAATTCCATGGACCTTAGTTCTGTTGTTGTGTTTATCATCTTAGTGATATGCTGATGCAAGGTACATGAACCATCAAACTTAATGGTGGTCAAAGTACCCATTAATGTCTCAGCAAGTGACTTATCGGTAGAATCAGATTGTGAATGCTCTTCCACAAACTTCATATATTCCTTATCACTTTCAATTTTAGGAATTGTGGACTTAATGTTGTTTGCTATAGTCATTCACATGAACATTAATCTTAATGTGTTTGATCTTTCCTAAGCTTTATTGAAAGACCTCTGTTCATCAGTGCTGGAATCAATAATAGGAGTTTGTTTCTCAGTTTGGAGTGCCAAATCAAGATCCAGAACACCTAGGTGAAATTGGACTTGGTCACACCAATTATGAAAATTAAGCCCATTGAACATTACAATAGATAAAGCTTGTGAATGAAGAGAAACATGAACAAATACTGTAATAAATATAGAGTGCTCATACATTAATGCATTGAGTTGTAAACTTAAATACATAATACCGATCCAAACAAAAATTCACATAAACGTTAAATTCATATTGAAGTTCTCCTTTAGGCGATACAATAATACACAACATAAAACGTAATTGATGCTTAATTTTAATTTCACATAATTGACAATTACATGCACTCTAATTAGACATGTCTACTATCTTTGGATATGCTAAACACATCAAGTTAAGCATACTAATTAACCACAATCATGTCCATAAATTATAAACGTAATTAATCAACCTTTGGGTGATCTTAAATATTATATAATAAATGAACTTCAATGTACCCATAACAAGAACAAATATACATCATCTTGTCATCTCATTTATAAGCATCATGCAATTATGGGTAATTGAATTTATTCAATTTGATATCCATGAGGCATTTTGTTTGATCACTTATGTGAATACAGATAAATGTTTATGAATTTCAAATTAAATAAAATTTTTAGTTATGCTAGACTTTCACATTACTAGTATTTAAAATGAAATTATACCCAATTAATGACTTCCACATCATGATATTTTTTTTTTTAAGGCCATAGAAATTAACTTTAGGCACTAGGAAACATAGTGACATAAAGGCTAAGCACCATAGCTTCTCTTGAGACCAATAAGAGTAAATCAATATGTTAGAATATGCCAAAAATAAAATAAAATATAATTTATGGGTCACTATGGAATTAATGAATACAAAAGGCTACATCCCAGATGCATAAATATTCATTTTATTCAATTTGCATAAACACAAGCATATAATTAGGTTAATAGTTCAAAAGTGTTGTTACCTATGCAGAGCTTGATCATTTCTGACTTTTTATTTATTTATCTGTGAATTAAATAATCTTATCCATAAAAGGAGTCACTTTGACCTAAGTGTTGTGCTCCACTTCAAATACTCCTTTTTATCTTCATGTAGTAAAATCCACCAATATTAAAAGTCATCGTTTGTTTAAAACTATTTTTTTTTAATAAAATGGAAAAATAGAAATAAAAGTTTATCTAGATTTAAAATAATCTTTAATAGAAAATCGCAAGTTCTTAAACCACAAGCTTTGGTACCAAATGTTAGGAAAATTTCATTTTTCATAATGGAAAATAAACCCTAATTTTTGTGTAAATCATAATACCCAAAGATCGCAGAACAATGTGATTTTCACAACACAAAGTTGAGAGGAAACGTACCTTGATCCATGAGTGATTTATTGAGGAAAAATCAGTATATGAGAAAATTTTAGACTTTAGACCTATTAGCTTGATCACTAGTCTCTACAAGATAATAGCCAAAGTGCTATCAGGGCGTCTAAGAGGGGTATTACACGAAACTATCCATTCTACTCAAGGTGCTTTTGTCCAAGGGAGACAAATATTGGATGCATTTCTTATAGCCAATGAGATAGTGGATGAGAAAAGATGATCAGGGGAGGAAGGAGTTGTCTTCAAAATTGACTTTGAAAAGGCTTATTTCCATGTGAGTTGGGATTTTTTCGATCATGTGTTGGAGAAGAAGGGGTTTAGTCCTATATAGAGGAAATGGATGAGAGGCTGTTTGTCCACGGTATCTTTTGCAGTCTTAGTAAATGGAAACGCTAAAGGGTGGGTCAAGACATCTAGAGATTTAAGACAAGGCGACCCTTTATCCCCTTTTTTGTTTACTTTAGTTGCAGATGTACTGAGCAGGATGTTATTGAGAGTAGGGGAAATAAATTCGTTGGAGGGTTTTAGGGTGGATAGGAATAGAACAAGGGTGTCCCATTTGCAATTTGTAGATAATACCATTTTCTTTTCTAACACTTGTGAGGAAGAATTGCAGACTCTCAAGAGTTTATTGCTAGTGTTTGGGCATATTTCTAGGCTTAAGGTTAACCTTGACAAGAGTAATCTTTTTGGCATCAATCTTGATCAGAATCATCTTTCTAGGTTGGCCGAGTTGCTTGATTGCAAGGCTTTTGATTGGCCTATACTCTACTTGGGTATTCCTTTGGGAGGGAATCCTAAGGCTTGTGGCTTTTGGGACCCAGTGATTGAGAGAATCTCGAGGAGATTAGACGGGTGACAAAAGACTTACTTATCTTTTGGAGGTAGGATAACTCTTATCCATTCTTGCCTTACCCACATACCTAGCTACTTTCTTTCCCTGTTTAAGATACCCGCTTCAGTGGCTGCAAAAATTGAGAGATTGCAAAGGGATTTTTTATGGTCAGGGGTTGGGGAAGGTAAAAAAGATCATCTTGTTAGTTGGGATGTAGTGTGTAATTCGAAGGCAAAAGGGGGATTGGGATTTGGGAAAATTTCTCTAAGGAATCTCGCTCTCTTAGGGAAATGGTTGTGGAGGTATCATAGGGAGGGTTCAACTTTGTGGCATCAGGTTATTTTAAGCGTTTATGGGTCACATTCCAATGGTTGGGATGCCAACACTATAGTCAGATGGTCACATCATTGTCCTTGGAAGGCTATTGCACAAGTCTTTCAGGAGTTTTCCAGGTATACTCGATTTGTGGTAGGAGATGGGGAAAGAATTCGATTATGGGAAGACTTTTGGTGGGGGGACCAACCTTTAGGATCCCAATATCCAAGACTATTTAGAGTAGTCACGGATAAAAATATTCCTATATCTTCAATTCTCGGTTCTACTCGTCTCTTTTCTTGGAACTTTAATTTCTGCCGTAACCTTTCCGATTTTGAGATAGAAGATTTAGAAGGCCTCATGTGGTCACTTGATTGTTTGCATTTATCACCATCGGTTTCAGATGCGAGATCATGACCTTTAACTTCTTCAGGGATTTTTATAGTCAAATCTTTCTTTTTTGCCTTATCCCAAATTTCTGGTTCTTCTCTAGTTTTCCCTACTAAGTTCGTTTGGAATTCTCAAGGCCTTTTCAAAGTCAAGTCCTTTGTCTGGTTAATGACACACAAGAAGGTAAATGTTAATGACTTGCTACAATTGAGAAGACCCTACAAAGCTCTTAGTCTTGACATTTGTAAGCTGTGCATGAAGCATGGAGAATCAATAGATCATCTTTTCCTACATTGCTCTTTGACGATAGGGTTGTGACACAGATTATTTTAGGTGGCCAAGATGGACTGGGTTCCCCCAAGGAGCATTTCCGACATGTTGTCCATCAATTATAAAGGTTTTGGTTTATTTAAGAGAAGGATAGTTTTGTGGCAAGCTGCGTGCATTGCTCTAATTTGGGTTGTGTGGTGGGAAAGAAATGCGAGGATATTTGAGGATAAAACAAGGAATTCAGAGAATCTTTGGGATTCTATTCATTTCCTTGCTTCTCTTTGAGCTTTTTGTTCCAAGGTTTTTAAGGGTGTTAAAAAACCAATGGATTGGATAGCAGTGTGTAATTCCAATGGGTTGGTCTAATCTAGAGAAATTGTTGGTTTTTACATTGTATTTTCCTGTTTTTGTATTCTTGTAGTTTAGTTTTTCTTTGGTGGGAGGATTCCTCATCCTTCTCTTGTACTTCTTTTTTCTATCAATATATCTCTTTGTTGTTTCCTATCAAAAAAATAAAAAAAAATAAAAATCAGTATATAAGAAAACTTTGTTTCTCTCTCTTGACCCCTTACTCTTGATGAACTTTTTTTGATGGAGAGAAAAACTGATATCTATTATTGATGTGGAAGGAAAAACTCAACATTCCACCATCCATTATAATGATTACATTCCCCTTTACATATAGATGATAATACTCATCTATTTTAGGGATATTTACAACTTATCAAAAAAAAATCAAAACTACCTAAAACAGAAATGGATTTGGTAACAGATTACCAAATCCCATAAATCATGGGATAAGAAAAGATGATTTGTTAGCTGTAGATATCCTCAATCTTAGCCCTTAACATTGCTGACAAATCATCAAATTAAATCTTCCTATAATTTTACATCTATTTTATGGGTAGAGAGAGGACCCATTTTAGATATACCCATTATCCTACTTTCCATCAAAGTGGGCAATTTGTTATTAATTTTTTCTCAAAAAGCTGACCAATAGGATTTTAGCTAATATTATTTTTTTATTAAACCATAATTGATATTTAAAACTTAAATGGCACGTGGGCCACTTCATAAAAAATGGTAATAGTAATTGGCAAACCACGAATCCAAGTTCTCTATCATGTCTTAAAACCTTTTCTTTCTAAAAGGTGAATTGATCTTAAAGACAATCTCTTCTTTTATGCGGCTTTTCTTATCCACCACTTCATTAGCTGCTAAAAGTGTATCCTAAATTTGTCCACTATGAATAAATGCTCCTTGAGAAAGGTGAATGGTATGTAATAATGTGTATGCCTCCTAATTATTATAGGATATTACTGATGTATATGAATTGTTTGATGTACATAATACTGGTAATTTTGTGTTTTATAATTTTGGAATGGGTTTTTAATATAGTTGAATCCATCTTTGGAAAAAAAAAAGTGGATATCTATTAACTCCTCCATGGCTAATTCTGAGTTTTGAGAGTAATTCTAAGTTTATAAAATGAGTCATGCGATCTCTTAATACTAATACTGGTTTTATTTATCCAGAGAATTCTCAAGTGGCAAATGCAAGGTTTCAAGCTGCTGCAGCAATTCGGGATGCAGCTATTAGAGAATGGGGCATTCTTACATCTGATGACAAGAAAAGCTTGATTAGGTGATTTTACATATTGGAAGTTCTTTTGCTGTTTTTGTTATTTTTTATTTGTTGTGGCAATATTATTACTTTGATAATAAATGAATTAGGTTAAGGAAGGGGATTGCAGTTCCAAACTTCTTCATATGGTAGCTAAATTGTGGAAGGAAGAAAAAGTTAATCAAATCTTTTATAAATGAAGATGTGGTTATGTTAAAAAATTAGTATAATATTTTTAGGGCTTGCTAGATTGGATAGAAACTAAAACTCTTTTCTAGGCTTAATAAAAGGGCCTGTACATGTTCAGCTAATCTTGTTAAAACAGCTTATAAGTTAAAAAGGATCATAATGTGAAAACTAGAAAGATGTTACGTTTCATAGAAGCTCTATTTTGGCTTATTAGAAACATATTTCATGTTTAATAAATATTTTGCAAGAACAATATTACCGGTTGAAAATTTTGGCATTGGTTTTAACTTCTAGCTAAAACAAAAAACAGAAAGTTATCCCAAACAAGGCCTTAAGGAGAGCTTGAGTTTTATAGGAGGCTAAATGAAAAGTCCTAAAAGTTTAAGAGTCTGCAATTTTCCCTCATTTCTAATGGGAGTTCAGGTCAGGTGGAGTTTTCTTTCTTTGAAGACAAATTAAAAAAATTGTGGTCTTTGAAATTGATATTAAAGCATTATGTTTTTATGATAAGAAATAAAAGATGCATTAATTATGGATGAAAAGTACATGAGTAAGGATGAGGGGGTTCTCCCCACAATATATAAGAAACTGATCAAAATATGACTAAACTCCTCTACTATACAAGAAGACCTATACAAAAGGTTCTAGATCACCTAAGGACATACATAATTGTCATCTCCTTAATTCCGGACTAAGCTCCTCTCATTGTTATCCAATCCTTTTCATTTACAGACCAAATCCCAATTTATCTAAATAACATTGAATGGAATGCCATTAAAGGCGTTGGTAGAAGAGGCCCAGAAAGAAGAATAAAAGTGGAGTAGATCTCACAACCTCTTTATTGTCCTCCACTTTTCCTTAAAGATCTTAACATTTCTCTCTCGTTACACAATCCAAGGCAATGTGAGACAAGTGATTTTCCATAAGGTGTTGCTTCTAAAGGATCTCCTTAAACCCCTATATGAAATGGTCATCCTGTCGCATATACCCCCAGGTGGAACCTAATCCATCTTAACTAAATTGAATAGCTTGTGCCATAGTGCCAAAGTTATCAAGCAATGTAGAAAGAGGTGGTCAATTGACTCTCCACATCCCATGCATAAGATGCATCAATTAGGACTTAGGGATTTATAAGGTCTTTTCAATCATAGTATGTCATTGGTTCTTACCTTCTTGTGTGCTACTAACCAAGTAAAGGTCTTGATGTTAGATGAGACTTTAGATTTTCATAAAAATTTAACTAGAGAGAAAGGAATTGCATCTAATACATTGGATATGGCAAAAAAGAGTGATTTTATTGAGAATAAACTTGAATAGGATAAAGACCAAACTCTCGTATTTGCAATAGATGGAGACAAGTAAATAAGAGTGAGTGAGGACATGAGTCTTTCAAAGTTCTTAATTTCTAAATCAATGAGGTTGTGATGGAAGTTAAGGTTTCAAGAAAGAGAAGAAGAGGTACCAATGATAGCTGACATGGTGAGAGTTTTTTTCTTTTGCAAAGACCTGAAATTTGAGAACACAATGGTTGATTTTCTCATTATAAGTTCTTCTAAAAATGATTTCTTGCCCCATCACCTTCCAAGCTTCCACAAAGCAAGTGTGTGAATAAAAATCCTAAAAGAACTGTGCTATGGCCTTCTAAGGACATCGATGTGACTGTTTTATTAGAATGTTGGCGTCCCATCAATTAGAATGTGTCCCACGAATACTCGAAATAACCTGATGCCAAAGGGTAGAACTTTCCATAGGGCTTTCCAAGGCCACTTCCCTAAGAGAGTAAAATTCTTCAGACAAGTCTTTCCAAAACATAAACCTTTAGATTCCTTTGGCATACACACCATATGCCAACTGATAAGATGATCTTTTTTATCCTCCATAGCCCCTAGCCAAAGAAAATTCCTTTGCAATTTCTTCATCTTTAAAACTACTAATACTAGAATCTTGAAAAAGCATAAATAGTTAGAAATGTGAGAGAAGCATGAGTGAATTAGATATATTCGAACCACTTAGTGACAAAAAGGTTTTTTCCATCCATCTAGTTTCCTTGAGATTCTATCAACCATTGGATCCCAAACCCTGCTTGCCTTCGGATTCCTTCTTATTGGAAGACCGAGATAACATAAAAGCCAGTATGAGACTTTACAATCAAGCATCAAGGCCAACTTGGATACGAGATCTTGTCTAAATTGACCTTAAACCTTGATATTTGTTTAAAAAACAATGAGATTAGCTTGAGGTTTTTTAGATCTACCATGGAGGATCTAGAGAAAAAATTGATGTTATTTGCAAATTGTAAAAGAGACACTCTAGTCCTATTCTTGTCCACTGAAAGCCTTTGATGAGCCACTCTCCTATCTGAGCATCATCTTGCTCAAGACGTTAGCTGCAATAGTGAAAAGAAATAGGAAAAGAAGATCTTCTTGTTTTAAACCTCTGGTTGCCTCACCCTATCCTTTGGCATTTCCGTTTACTAGTATCGGAAAACATGTTGAAGATAAGTAAACCCCCTCCTCCTCTTCTAAGACCTCCATTTTGTGTTAAACCCCTTTCTCTCTAGTGCTAGATCCTAAAAATCTCAATCCACATGATCATAGGCCTTTTCAAAATCAATTTTGAAGATTACCCCTTCTTCCTTTGAATGCCTTTTCTCATCCACCATTTCATTGGCAATTAGAACAACATCCAAAATCTATCTCCCTTTAACAAAAGCTCCCTAAGAGATGTAGATGGTTTCATAGGAAGCTCTTTGGATACGCCATTATAAGACCTTAGCTATGATCTTATACAGATTGGTAATTAGGTTGATAGGTCTGAAATTTGTTTAATTGTTTTTTGGCACAATAGCGATGAAGGTGATATTGGTACTTTTTTTATCAGAAACAGATAAATGTATTAAATAAGAATAAAAAACATGAAAATGATGAGAAATCCTCCTCATGAAATACAGACCTAATCAAATAGAGCTAAGTAAACCTCCTTTATACAAGGGGATATACAAAACGTACAAAATTTATACAGGTATGACAACTCCTAGTCCTGTAGACCCTTCCCTAAGGGGTGCAAATCGATAACCAACTAAGTTGAATTACACTCAAAGGATAGGGTTTAAAAATGTCTGTACAATAAGCCCAAAAAGAAACAAAGAAATGAAGCGCATCCCACATCATCTCTGGCGTCTTCCAAGTGTCCTTAAAGATCCTAGCGTTCCTCTCTCTCTACACAATCCATAACAAAGAGAGGCACGCGATTCTCCAAAGAGTCTTGCCTCTAATAGAGTTTCCAAACACTTGAAAGAGATCACCATCATATCACGAATATTGTCTGGTTGAACCCACGCCATCCCCTCCTATGAGAAGATCCTAATTGGACAATGTAAGAAGAGATGATCAACTGTCTCATTACTCCTCCTACAAAGAATGCACCTATTAGGGCTATGGGTTTTAAAAGGTTTTCTCAGCTATAACATGTCATTCGTATTTATCTTCTTATATGCCACTAACCAGGCGAAAGCCATGACCTTAGAGGGGGCTCTTGATTTCCACAAAAAATGAGCAGGGTAGAAAGGAATATAATCTGAAAGATTGGATAAGACTAAAAGAAAATATTTGATTGAGAAACCTCCTAAAGATGACGGAATCCAAGCTTTCGCATCTAGGATAGGAGTCAAATGAACATGGGAAAGTAAAGACATTAGTCTTTCAAGATCCTTAATCTCCACATTCGTTGGATTGCGGCGAAAGATAACATCCTAAGATGAAGAAAAATTATTACCCAATATGGCTAAGATGGCAAGATTTTTTGTTGTACTTTGAACAGTCTTGGAAATTGTAAACAAAACGGATGATCCCCCCACCATAGATCTTCCCAAAAACGAATTTTGGTCCCATCACCTACTACAAAGTGGGTGTGTATAGGAAAAACCTGAAAAATATGTGTAATGACCTTCCAGGGGCATCGATGTGACCATCTGACTATATTGTTGGCATCCCATCCATTGGGATGTGTCCCATAGATACTCAATATAACCTGATGCCAGAGGGCAAAACTTTCTAGAGGGTACTTCCAAAGCCACTTTCCGTATTAAAGCTTGGTTTCTCAGAGTAATTTTCCCGCACCCTAAACCACCAAACTCCTTAGGTCTATACACTATGTCCCAATTGACTAGGTGGTCCCTTTTTCCTTCCCCAGACCTTGACCATAGAAAATCTCTTTGTAATTTCTCAATCCTCAGAGCTATTGAAATTGGAATCTTGAAAAGAGAAAGAAAGTAGCTCGGGATATGCATCAAACTGGACTGAATTAGGGTGATTCTACCTCCTAAGGACAAGAAAGCTTTTTTCCAACCATCCAACTTGCTAGAGACTCTATCCAACACTGGTTCCCAAAAGGAAAACGAATTTGGGTTCCTTCCTAAAGGAAGACCCAAATATGTTAAGGGCCACTTAGAAACAACACAATCAAGCAAGGAAGCTGGCCTGGTAGTTTGATCATTACTAATGTTGATCCCAGAAAGAGTGCTTTTGCTTAGATTGATCCTTAGCCTTGACAAATGCCTAAACACTAGCAAAATTTGCTTAAGAAATTGCTACTCTACCAAGGATGCTTTAGAAAAAAGGTGATATCGGTACTTTGATTTATTATCCCATCATTTTGGAACTTTAAGAGCACCATTATAAGATCCCCTTTAATCACATCCCTACACTCTTGAAAGAGTGCAATGGTGAAACAATTAAGCTTGGGGGCCTTTTGTTTACCTAATTGAAAACGACAAAATGTACCTCCTCTTCTGAAAATGGCCAGTCCAACTATACAACACTCTCACTTGATATGGGAGACCAATCTGGCCTTTCTTTCCTCTAAGAATTGCTTGAGGGCTTGGAGTATAGTATTCCGAAAAAATGCACTATCTCCTTTGACACTAGGGACTTTATAAACTTCCTATTTTGCCTACCATTGGCCACCTTATGGAAATACTTGGAATTGCAATCTCCCTCTTTTATCCATTATAAGACCTTAGCTATGATACATCATTACTCTTCTAGTTTCTCCTTTCTTAAGGCCATCATTGTTGAAAGTTTAGGAGTTAGATTCCTTTTCTGCTCATTGATATCAATCCAAACAATGTTTGAACAAATGTCTTTTTTTTTTCTTTCTTTTTTTCTTTTTTCTGTTTAGATTTGACAAAATCTAGCTTCTTCATGAATTTATAACCTTCCCAAACTTCAACTTGACTCTCATGCCACCAACAACAAAATCCTTCCTTGCTTGAATTCTGAAGCAACCACATGTTTTCAAACTTGAAAGGAGCTGGACTCCAGTTAAATGGAATGGTATCTAGGATGATTGGGCAATGATCAAAGGTTTGTCTGGGAAACACTTCTTGGAGGTTATAAGGGAAACTTTGCTCTCATTCATTTGAGTATAAGAATTTATCCAACCTCTTGCAAATAGGAACATCTTGCATGTTTGATCAAGTGAAAGACGTGTTTTTAAGAGGGTTGATTAATTCACTTTCACTTACGAATTCATCAAAAAACCTCATGACATCGAAATCCCTCCCTCCCCCTCCCCTTCCCCCCCTCCCCAATTTGAAAAGGGTAGACCAAAAAGATCTTGAAGATTCACCCAAAAATCTTTCCTCAAGTTGGATTTATTGGGGCCGTAAATTGAGGTGAGCCAAAAAGTTTCCTCTTCATCCGCAATCAGCTTAATTATTACCGAAAAAGACCTTAGTACCATATTTGAACAACTAAACTTGTTTGATTTCCATATTATCACAACCCCTCCCAATGTCCCACAAGTTGAAAGAACAGACCACTCTTGATTTGTAACTTTCCACACGCTACCCATGAACCTCTTATCACTTGTCTGTTTTCTTGAAGCATCATAATGTCTAAGTTTTAATGACAAAAAAAATCCCCTTCTTTTCTTTCTAGAACCCGACCCTTTAATATTCTGACTAATGATCTTTATGTGAACACTTAAATGCCTAACAACTACAAGATCAAAACCTAAGAATCACCAAAAAAAAATCCAAGAAAAGGTCTATACTTCCTCCTAAAGTATACCTTATCCATAGTTTGTGCACTGCTATTGTCCACTAGGATGACATTCTTATAGTACTTGACTAACTTGATGTTCATAGTTGCCAAAATCGATAGTATATTGACCATTTTACAAGGCGTGAGACACTTTATGTGAAATCCTTCCAACGAAGAGGTTGGTTCTTGAGGTTGACCTTCGATCATGGAATGGGCCTCACTAGGGTCACTAGGTGGTGACCTGTGGAAAAAAATGCCCTTTAGCTCTTGGTTAGTGATATCTCTAAGGGACTCCACATGTTAAAAAATGGGACTGCCAACATTAGACATAGGTGTTGAGACAAATTTATTCATTGAGGTTACGGTTAGGGAAACTAAATTGGATCCAAATGGTTTCATCAAAGTAAACAGAGACTGGTCATATGTTTTGATGGTGTTTCTTTAACCTTCTACTTATTGGACAAATAATTTTTCTAAATGCTTAAGCTATTAGGATTTGGACCCATAATATGTATCATGCTCTTTAACACTCTCCCTCCATAACTGCATGTGTAGAGATAAACAAACTTATAGACAAATAAATCACAACAATCTCCTTTGAGCTTGCATGCATGTGGAGAGACAAACAAGACCACGAGCAAACGGATCAAGACAAGCTCCTTTGTGTTCTGTGTGTGGGTTTACTAAATTGAGGAAATAAATATGTGATGATGAGGTTTGAACTTATGACCTCCTAGTAAATGAG
This sequence comes from Vitis amurensis, assembly GCA_037355405.1. NCBI lineage: Eukaryota > Viridiplantae > Streptophyta > Magnoliopsida > Vitales > Vitaceae > Vitis > Vitis amurensis. Next base: position 18,566 of record JBAPGN010002889.1, read on the forward strand.
GTCTAATACAAAATAAATATGTGATGTGGTTTGAACTCATGACCTCTTACTAAGCAAGGACTAATACCATGTCGAGCAACCAATTTTCTTAAAAGCTTAATGTCACGGACTTAGTCTTTTCCTAAGCTCATGCGGTACTTAGACAAGTCAAGATCCTTGATTTTGCTTAGTCAATCTTAATCCTGATGCTTGACTTGCTGGGCTAAGATACACATGACTTGGAAGCTAGTAGGCACACGTAGGCAACACTTGAAGAATAGGAAGCTTTATTGCTCTCAAAGGATGCTTTACAAGTGCTTGGAAGCTCACTTGCTTGGTTAGAAAGTGATTTGGGTGGTGCCTTAGCCAAATGAGCCCCTCACTTATTTATAAGCACCAATGGAACTCTTTGGAACCCACAAAGGTTCCCCACTATCCTAGAATTCTCTAGAAGACTCTATACAAAATCTATGTACAAATATTTACAAGGCATGTCTGGAAGTCTCTAGAACATCCCATAGGCTTCCCTTGTCTTCCACCCTTGATGTAGAGAAGTGTGGGTGTCTCTAGCCTTTTCTAGAACCTTCCACACTCTTCCCACCAATGGCTAAGTGTAGGTGGTTTTAGGAGTCTCCAAAAGCTTCCTGTCCTCTATATAAGTCCATGGGGAGGGTTATTTGAACAGGTCGTGACATTAAGCTATTAGAAAAATTAGTTGTCCAACAACTGTATATGTTGAGCCACTTAATGGAAGATGTGTGAAGGGGTTTTTCAGAGTTCTGCCATAGTGGGTTGCTAACAAAAACACAGATGCTGCATTTATAACACTTGTTCTGTAGAAACCCCTACCAACTAAATTTCAAATTCCAGGCCCATATGTTTAGTGACAACTCTCTACAAAACCATCACCAATGTTCCAGTCAAACATTTTTTGAGTGGCAATATAGTCATTTTTTTCACTTTCATAGGCAGGCTTTATGAGAGTAGATAGATTCTGAATGTGGTAGAAGTTGCTAATAAGTTGGTCGATGAGAAACTATAATCAAGAGGGGAAAGGAATGGTGTTCAAGGTCAATCTTGAAAAGACATGATCTTGTGGATTAGGATTTCTAGGACCCTGTTTTCCATAGAAGAGTTTTCTGTTCTAGGTGGAGATCATGGATTAGGAATTGTGCATCATTGGTTAGTTTTGCTGTGCAAATTGTTATGTAGAAGGTCAGTTAAAAAAGTCTACTGTCTGAGACAAGCTGACCCACTTGCTCCTTTCATTTTTATAGTTGCAGTTGATGTTGTAATTGAAATGACAGCCCAAAGGACAATGGTATTTTGGAAGGTTTTTGGATGGGTAGAAGTTGTATCATAATGTCACATGTACAGTTTGTGGATGATAGTGTTTTCTTCTTCAGAGTTAAAGCAGAGGGTATGTGCAACAGTAAGCTTATTCTTTTAGTTTTTGATATGAATTTCAAGGCCTAATATAAACCTGAATAAAAACACCCTTTAGTGCACTAATGTCAATTACAACAATCTCTTTGGATTAGCTTCACTCTTTAGTTGTAGGAGTCAATTGACCTTTCATGTACTTTAAGTGTGAAGTTTAGAACACCAAGCTTTTAGGATCTTGTTTTTGAAAGGATCTTTTATAGTTTGGATGGGTGGAAGAAAGCCTATCTTTAGGAGGTAGAAACTCGTACAATCTTGTTTGGCTCATAACCACATGTATTTCTTGTTTCTCTCCATGATTCTAGTTAAGTTTACTTTTAGTGTCAGTAAAATTCTGTTGAACTTTTTGTGATTAAGAATCAGGGAAGGCAAGAAAAATCATCTTATAATTTGGAATTGGGTTTGTAGATTGAAGAATTAAGTGGGCTTGAGCATTGAGAAGATTTCTTTGAGGAGTAGGACTCTTTTAGACATGTGGCTTTGTAGGTTTCATACAGATTTACACTTTATGATAAGAGGATGTTTAGGACAATTATGGTTTATACTCTAATAAATGGAATGCCAATATTGTGGTTAGATGGTCACACCGTTGCCTATAGAGAGACATTGCCCAGGTTCTCCCTGATTTTTCTTGATACATCTGGTTTTTAGTTGTAGATGGTTGGAGATTCATTTTAGGAACATTTATGGTGGGAATATCAACCTTCTTGAGCTTAATTTTCTATTCTCTAATTGATCTTGAGGCGTAGAGATTCCCTTATTTCCTCAATCCTTGACCATTCCTCTTCCCTTTTGTCTCAGAATTTCAATTTTGCCATAATATATCTGTCAGGAAATTGACAATCCGTCATTACTTAAGCCCTTTTTCCTTCATGTTTATTGATCACCCTCTTTTCCTAATAAGAGGATAGTCCTGGACCCCTTTAGGATTGCTTTCCTCATGGTTTTTTCTAAATCTGATGACCTTATAACTTGCTTGCAATCAATTTGATTGGAAGTCCACCTAAAGTCATATCTGTTATGGTTTTAGGCAATAATATAGTCAATATCAAAGAGATATGGTACAGTTATTGAGGTCTTTGAAGATCTTTGGTCCTGATTTGTTTGGGCTGCTGGAAAACTTTTAACCATCTTTTCTTACATTGTTAACTTGCACTTCAATTGTGGTACAACTTATTTAGGCTTTCTGGGACTTCTTGGTTTTCCTCCATGAGTGTTACTGCCATGATGGTCATGTTCATTCTTTGGAGGACATACCAAGGGCAAGGTTCTTCAGTGGTTGATCATAGTCACTATCCTTGGGTTAATGTAGCTTGAGAGAAGTGCCTGCATTTTCAAGGACAAGTTGAGGCCTGGGGAGGCATTGTGAGAAGACACGGTGTACTCTCCTATCTTTGGATATCAGTGACTGCTACCTTTTTTGGTCCTTCATTGGATGTTGTCTTGTTGAATTGGAGCTGAGCTTGTTCTACTGGCTAAGATAATGGAAGTGCAGACAAGGTGGAACCCTCCTCCAATGGGTGCACTTGTGCTTAAGTTTTATGGGTGTTCTTTAGGAAACTTGGGTTGGTGAGTGATTGGTTGTGTTCTCAGGGATCACAGTGACGGAGAGGGCAGAACATTCCCTGAACCTTCTGGGATGGGCTTATTAGCAGAGGCAAAAACAGTAGCCTGGTTGGAAATCTTGCTTCAAGATCTTTGGGTATTGTTATCTCTTGGTAGAAGGGGATTCAATCACTATTTTAGTACTGGCCTTAGAGGAGAAGGGAGGTTCATGGAAGTTTAATTGTTGGTTGCACGGAATTATAGATATTGCTAGAGGATAGGATGCTATTATTATGGATTCATTATTTAGCTAAACTGATAGAGGTTTGGCTAGCCAAGAAAGGTGCATCACAGTTAAATGTTCTTCATACGAATTTGATACCAACTTGAGTTGTAGTCCTATAGTCTTTGTTTGGCATCTTGGTTTGTATTGGCAGTCTTTCTTTTATTTGATTTGTTTTTGTAATATCCTTGAAGAATAACTCATCCTTCTTGTACTTTCAAATTCGTATCAATGAATTTTTGGTACTTATCAACAAAACTGCCATTAGTGGTTCATTTGGACATTTTAGACATTGGTTAATTTTCTTTTGATAAAGACTGATGAACATAACTTTTTAATATTTATGCTCAACTCATGAATGAGTGTATTTTCTTTGCAGTTTTTGTTTGTGTTTTGTAATGCAACATGCCAGTTCTCCTGAGGGCTATGTCCAATCAAAGGTTTCTTCTGTTGCTGCTCAATTGATGAAAAGGGGTTGGTAAGTTATGTATAATTTTGGTTTTGATTAAATGCCCTATATGGGGAAAAAAGAAAAAAGAAAAAAGAAAAAAAAACAGAAGAAATCTCAATTTTGATTAATTTGAGAGAACATGCAGCATATGCATTACAATGCCTTTTTACAATAAACTATGGTATCATTTCCTAAACTTTTAGTGTCTATTCAATTGCTATCCTATGCTTTGTGCAATGCAATTCTTTCTTATTCAATTAAGATTTTCACCTGAGAGACTCTGCAATTTAGGACAATAAAGTGATGATTTAATCTGTCTGAAATGGAACATCTAGTAATATGGACTATAAAATAACCTGTTCACAATGATTCCAATTGACACCCAATGCAAGACTCGCCTATTATCCTGTCAAATTACCCAAAGAAACCACTACTTCCAAGTGGTGGAACCATGTAGAATGAGGTAATTGCAGGGGGTGCAATCCATGTGTGCTGGAAGCATGACTCAAAAAAGTACACCAGCCTAAGAAAAAAAAAGGAATAAAGCTTGAAATAGCCAAGACATTGTTACTACTTAAATAACTAATGAACTCCAAAGAACTCAAAGCTAAAGCTAAACTCAAAGGGGTGTAGGCTCCATTACCTTCTTTCATTGGCCAATTTTTTGTACTACCCAAAGAGAAGCTATTTAAAAGTTTTTGGCATTGCCCGATTTGCCATATTTTCCACTTATAACCTATCTCCAGAAAGCTACCCTTTTAGATGCGTATCACCAACTTCACTTACACAAAAGCCCTTTATTAAGCAAAAAGAATCTTCTTACACCAAAACCCCCCTCTTCTTTTTTCCGTGCTGATAGATGATCACTTCACTAAACTCCAAAGCCCTGCCTCCTCACAGGAAATCTCTTTGAATCTTCTCAAGCCTCTTTCTAACTTTTCTTGGGATGGAAACTTGGGGAGCCTTTTATGTTATGATATGTTTATTTTTATATTTTTTGCATTTCAAAAGAAATAATGAATAACTTTTTAAGGTAAGAAGTATTAGCTGGAGGGTATAAAAATTGGGGCATAAAAGCTGCATTATGAGCTGTAATTTGAATTCCTAATTGGCTATATTAGAATGAAAGATTATGTTTTAACTAAAATACCGAAAGCAGGAGATTGGTTTTGAGTTTGGGTTGGGGGAAGGGTGTGTTGATTGGTTTGGGTTTCAAGTGGTGATGATTAGCATAAATAGGGGCTTAGGTTTCTAAACTAATGTCTAGTTGGTGTTTTTTTTTTAACGAGGAATTTTGAACAATCTGAAGTTTTAAAGGGATCTATATGATTCTTCTTCTCTACTAAAACCAACCAATATTTTTTATAGTAGGGTTTTGTATATTGTTAGTTTATAAATTCATCCTTATCAACCCTTTGAGGTCATATTCTAGGATCTCTTGAGAGATAATTTGGCTTAAGCGAAAAAATGGAGCAGTAATTCACATGCTAGGATAGGGCTCCTCCCTTCCTCTACTCTTGATCATAGTAAATTATGTTGGAGTTTCTTAGTTAAATTAACTGACTGGTATCTTAAAGACAGATAGAATCAGGGCTATTCTGCTGTCTTATGGGTTCTTCCTGCCATCCAGCGTTATAAAATTGTTTCTAACAAGGGTCCTAAAATGGTGGAGCTCTAGGTTCCCTCCTAGATGGAACCTTTGATTGAAACAGGAGCCAACTATATTTCTACAACCAACAGAGGAGCAGTGTTTATTGAATGATCTTTGCCTGCACTGTTCTTGTCAAGGTGCATTTATGTAAATTAATTTTCAGGCCTGATTCAAGAACAGCTAGGAGGATGCATCTAAAAGTTAAGAATATTATTGACCCTAGCCTATGAGACAATTGGCATTATCTGCAAACTGAAGTTGAGACACCTAATATAATTTCTCCAAGCCTCAATCTTTGATGAAGCTGATATCTACAGCCTTTAACACCATCCAAGTGAAGTTCTCCACCATGTTTAGCACTTCACTATGTGAAAAGTTCTGCCAAACTGGAACCTCAGATCTGGGCTTAGTTTTTATGCTAAGGAGATCCTAAGTGATACTGTGATTTTCATAACATTTTGCTGTTTGGGTCTGTGTGATAAAGATGTTTCAGATAATATTATTCCATTATGCCAGCTATCCCATGTTGCATTTCATATTTCAATTTATCATTGCATAAAATTCCAAGTTAGTTACTTAAGTGAAACTGAAACTTTGTAGTTATATGTTCTATGTGTAGGCTAGACTTTGCAGCTGCTGAGAAGGAGGCATTCATGTATGAGGTATCAATGTTATCACAAATATACTTTCGTATCAATGTTTTAGTCTACACCAGTCCTATTTTGTAGTAATAATCTCTTTTGTTCTATTTCTACCTGTTATTTGATTTTCCTTTTGTTTATTTTAATGCAATAATTAGGTTAGGGCATTAACAGATGTACTTATATAAATGGTCCTAAAGGCCTTCTTTGTTCTTCCTTTCCCCATGTCATGCATATACATATTTTTTGGATCAGCAACAGCAAATTCATTGCATCAAAATGGTTAGTACAAAGAGGATTACAAAATGTTCCAAATACAAATATAGCACAGAAATCATGATACAAACTTAAGGTAGTAAAAAATTTCTTACAAGAGAAACGGACTGCTTTGCTCTTTGTTGGCTAAATTTTATACAGCTTGATCAGTCTAGTGTGGAACCCAAGAAAAAGAGTATCCCAATAAAGATGTCAAACTTAACTGACCAATTTAGATCTAAATATATTTTTCATAATTTGTTTAATTCATTTCTCAGCAATTATTCTAAGAAAAAAAAATTGGAGAGACAGGCCAATTTTAAGTGGTCCTTGACTCCTGGTGGGATTCCCATGAGACCCAGTCAAGTAAAGCAAGGAACTCTTAGAAAAAATGAGTACAAGAGAGTACTGATAATGTGCCCACAAATATAAAATTTGAATCCACATTTAACTGATCGTCTTCATGAATCCTTTGACGACCATCAACAAGAATCCAGGTGTAGTTGCAAACCAAATCCATGATCAGCCAGTGCAGGCTTCAATTAATTTAAGTCCACTGAATTCACAAGAAAATATCCATATCTATCAATAAGATATGTCTGGGTTTTCAAGTTTTATCTAATGATTCTCCTAAATCTCAGAAGAACTGGAAATTAAGTTCTTCCTTGATGCACTAAAAGATTTTCTGATTTTTATAAAGATTTATCTTAATATGTTTTACATCTGCATTTGGACTTAAACTAATTTCTTTTCTGATTTGTTTCCCGCAAATTTCTATACAGTCTCTCCCTAATTCTCTGTTTATAGAGAAAAATCATTGATGGAAAAGGACTTTAGAAGAGCCTTGAATTAGTTGGATCAACTGCACAATGAACCCGACTAGATTTCAGCAACTGTTCATCCTTGATGGATTGAAGAGCTGGTTTGATCAATTGTGATCAGTTATATGAATTGATTGATTGAGCAATTCCTAAATCAATTGAAAAGAAATAGCAAACTTGATTGGTCATCCATCGAGCACAATCCTCGATCCATTGAAGCTGTGTTTCTCAAAATGAAAATTCTGTTTTGTTTTGTGCAATATATTCTTAGTTTTTGAGTCACGTATCATACCTAGAATTGCTTGGTTGATTCATTCTTGAAAACTTTTATTTTTTATTTTTAATCAAAAACAAAAGATAGATTAATTATGAAAAAAGTATAAGAGAAATGATTAGGGGTCCTCCCCACAAAATATGGGATATTGATCAAAGATTAAACAAGTCCACTATATAAGGAGAATTGTACACAGAGGTATAGACCACTTAAGGATTAACAAAGGTAACATTTACCTAAAATCGGACTCAACTCCTCTTATTGTTATCCGCTCAATTTGATTTCTAAACTAAAAGTCAACTAAGTTGAATAACCTTGAGTGGAATGCCTCTAAAGATGGCAACACAAGAGGCCCATAAGGAGGAACAAAAGTGAAGTAAATCCCATAACATCTATTCCATTCTCCACTTTTCCTCAAAGATCCTAGTATTTCTCTCTTGCCACACAATCCAAAGCATAGTGTGACAAGAGATTTTCCAAATGGTCTTGCCTTTAATAGAACACCCTAAATCTGTAAATGAGATGGTCATCATGTCACATATACTCCTGGGTGGAACCCAATTCATCTTGGTTAGACTGAAAAGCTTATGCCAAAGCCCTAATGTCAATGGGCAATGTGAAAGAGATGGTCGATCAATTCTCCATTTCCCATGCATAAGATGCATCAATAAGGACTAAGGAATTTAGAATTTATAAGGTTTTCTCAATTCTAGAATGACATTAGTGTTTACCTTCTTGTGCGTCACTAACCAAGCAAAGGCCTTGACATGTGATGAGGCTTTTGATTGTCATAATAATTTGGCTAGGAAGAATGGGATTGAATTTGATAAATCAGACAAGGCCGAGAAAAATGATTTTATTGTCAATAAACTTGAAGAAGATAAAGACTAAGCTTTTGTATCTGTGGTAGATGGAGACAAGTGCAAAAGAGTGAGTGCATGAGTCTATCAAGGTTTTCAATTTACAGATTAGTGAGATTATAGTAGAAGGTAAGGTTCTAAGAAAGTGAAGAGGAGTTACTAAGGACAACCGATATTGTGATAACTCTATAAAGACTTGAAAATTGTTAACACAATGGTTGATTTCCTCACCAAAAACCTTCCTAAAAACGGATTCTTGCCTCGTCACCCAACACAAAGTGAGTATATGAGGAGAAGTCTTGAAAAACTCGTGCAATGGCCTTCCAAGGACATCTTTGTGACCATCTAACTAGAATGTTGGTGTTCTATCCATTAGGATATGTCCCATAAATGCTCGAAATAACTTGATGTCAAAGGGAAAAACTTTCTCTAGGGAACCTCTAGAGCCGCATCCCTAAGAGCACAATTTCTTAGAGAAGTTTTCTCAATCACTAAACATTTAAACTCTTTTGGCCTACACACCATGTCCTAACTGATAAGATGATCTTTTTACCCTCCGTTGTCCCTGACTAAAGAAAATCCTTTTGCAATTTCTCAATCTTTAAAGCTATTGATACTGAGATCTTGAAAAGAGATAAGAAATAGCTAGGGATGTGAGACAAGCATGACTGAATTAAAGTTATTTTTTTTGATAGGTAAAGATACAATTCATATAAAAAGAGACGCCAAAAAAGCGACTCAAGGTATACAATACCTATACACCCACCTCCAAAAGGGTCAAAAAGAACCCAGATGGCCCAGAAAACAACCTTAATTAGAGCCTAACCAATCAATAAAATTAACTATAGTTAGAAGTCCGTCAACTATAAACAACTTAGCCTCTGACCAAATAGAAAGAGTATTTCAAACTCTGGATTGACAACATATCATCCTTAAAGGCTAATCTATTTCTCGCCTTCCAAACCGTCTAAATAATGTAAAGAGGAGCAGCTCTCCACACCTTCTTGCGCTTTTTTCCCACAAAAGAACCATGCCAACTAAGTAGAGTCTCTCTAACTGAAGAAGGCAACACCCAAGACACCCCAAATAAAGTAAAGAGTAAATCCCATAAAGCCCTTGTTTTTGAACAATGTAGAAGAAGATGGTATATGGTTTCCTCTTTCTCAAGACACATAAAGCATCTATTTTCCAAGGCCCATCCTCTTTTCTGAACAATATCCAGGGTTAAGACTTTGCCCCACATAGCCTCCCATGTAAAGAAACTAATCTTGGGCTGCACATACACATTTCAAATGCAGCTAGAGGGAAACAAGGACGGACAGCCCGCTTCTAGGGCAAAGTAGAGAGACTTGACCGAGAACTTTCCACTTTATGTTTCAGTCCACGACACCATATCATCCACATCTCCAAGCACTCTCTTCCCATGTAGCCGCTCGAAGAATCTTTCCGTCTCCTCTACCTCCCAATCATTGAAGGCTCTTGAAAAACAGGGGTTCCAACCCCCCCAATCCCCCTCAGCCAAGGGGTCCTAAATATCCGCCACCCTCGCTTCCTTATCAACAGACAAAGCAAACACGGAAGGAAAAGACACACATAAAGGGGAATCCTTGCACCATCTATCCTTCCAAAATCTCACTCTTCGCCCATTACCTACAATAAATAACATCCTGGCGCCCACCAACTCCTAATCCATCCTTATTCATTTTCACAGCCCCACACCATGCGCCTCTCTCACTTCTCGAGAGCACCTACCCCCTCTATCTTCCCCATACTTCCCTCTAATCACTTGATTCCACAAGGCCTCTCTCTCATTTGCGAAACGCCAATTCCATGTAGAAAGAAAAGCCTTATTGAGAATGGAAAGACATTTGACCCCCAAACCCCCTTTCTTCTTACTTAAGCACACCAACTCCCGTCTTACTAAATGAGGCTTTTGCTCCAAATTACCACTACCCCAAAGGAAATCCCTTTGAATTTGCTCTAGTCTCCGTCTAATTGAGCTTGGTAAGCGCAAAAGTGACATAAGATAAATAGGTAAATTCGACAAAGTGCTTCGGATTAGAGTCGCCTTCCCTCCCTTGGATAAATATTGTCTCTTCCACATGGCTATCCTTCTACGGAAACTCTCTTTCACTCCATCCCACACTGTTACTGACTTAAACGGAGCACCCAAGGGGAGACCCAAATAAGTGGACGGTAGATTACCCACTCTACACCCAAAGTCCAAAGCAAGATCATCAATATTCTCTACTCTCTCTATTGGAATGAATTCACTTTTTTCCAAGTTTATTTTCAACCCCGACACGGCCTCAAACCACATAAGTAACCAACTAAGGTAAGTCAGATGGTCTTGAGAAGCTTTGCAGAACACCAAGGGCCCTTTTCTCTCCTCCAAAGACAAAAGGGCCCTTTTCCCATCTAGTCTCCTTGAGGCGCTATCAACTACTGGATCCTAAAATCTACATGAGAATGAGCTTTACAAATGTAGACTAGAGTACAACTAATTGAAATGGACATGCAGGTCATTTAACGTCATTTGATGGGATTGAGACAAAATGTTATAAATTTGGTGTAGCTACAACCTTTTTGGACACTAGCTGGTGCTGTTTAGTTGGCAATGAAGGTTGAAGGTCAATAAAGATTGTCCAACAACTACCCGATTTAAGAGCAAGGGGGCATGATCAATTGGGGGATAATAGGTGACATGGAGATGTCAAGTAGAAATCAATAGCAACGACTAATGATTTTCAGAATTCTAGATTGAACACTTACTTCCAAGCTCGCAACCAAGGCCAAGAGTGTGCAATAATGAGAAATAATATTCTCGAAAACAACTTCAACTCATTGAAGCCTACGAGACACAATAATATGTTATAAATGTGGAAAAAAGGGTCACAAATCTTTTGATTGCTGAAAACAAGCCAACAACTTACTAATTAATGAAGATGAAGGGGAGAATAATGATAATGAGAAGATAGTGACGAAAGCTTAGGGTGATGGAGGGATGCTGGAATTCACAGAAGATGAAGTCACATAGGAAGACCATGATCTTCCGAATTTAGTAGTAAGATGTTCCATGTTAAAATTGAAAACCTTTAAAAAGCGATTGACAGAGAAACACTATTTTTAAAACTAGGTATTCTTCACATGGGAGGCTTTGCAATGTTATTATTGATGGGGAGAGTTGTGAGAATCTTGATTCTAAAAAGGTAGTGTCAAAGCTCAACTTGGAAGTGTTGCCACATCGAAAACCATATCGAATTACTTGCTTTAAAAAGGAGGTGAAGTGGAAGTAGTGCATCTCCCGTTCCCTTCTCAATTGGGATAAACTATTCAAATAAGGTTTTATGTGATGTGGTGGAAATGGAAGCTTGCCATTTGTTACTTGGAAGGCCATGACAATTTGACAATAAAATTGTCCACCATGGAGAGAAGAATGTTTATGGTTTCTACAAAAATGGATTTAAGGTAGTATTTGCCTCGAACAGTTTGTTAAGTCTAAAGTAGAACATGAACAATCTTATGTGAATGTTCAATGCTTTTTCAAAGAGTTCGAAGCTAATGGAGTTGCCTTTTTGCTGTTGGCAACAGAAGTCTTTGAAGATCAACAAGATGTTTCTAACAAAGCAAAGACACTATTGGAAAATTTCGTATAAGTATTTCCTATAGAGCTGCCAAGTGGATTGCCTAAAAAAAGAAGCATCCAACACTATATTTGATCTAGTACCAAGAGCTAGCCTATCAAACCTGCCATATTACAGAATACCTCCAAAAGAACATGAAGAACTTCAAAGACAAGTACAAAAGTTGCTGCAAAAGGGATATATAAGGAATCAATTAGTCTATGTGCATATCCAGCACTATTAACTCCAAAGAAAGATGGTCTGGAGAATGTGTGATGTAGGACAACCCTAGGATGGTTGCCTACACTTAAGGGTAGGTGGACTAGGGTTTTATTTTTAGGGTGTAAGGAGAGGAACAATGAATAAATTTTATGGTAGAGAAACTTATAAAATAAGAAATAGAGAGAAAGAAGAAACAATGAAAAAAAGATGGAAAACCTTAGAGTCTCTCTAAGGCTTTCTAGGAGTCTCACCTAGAAGAAAATCAATGGAGTCTCACCATTGAGGGTTTCAACTTTGCAATGAAAGAAAATATAATATTATTAATATCAATTCATCCCCTTGATTTACATTGATTAACATATTTATAGGCTTCTCTAAGAAATCCAAAGTCTACTAGGACTCTAATAACCTATTATGATTCTAATTCTAATTATAACATCCAAAATCTATTAGGACTCTGATAATCTAACATGACTCAAATTCTAATTATATTGTAACTCAACTAGCTAATCCTAATTAGACTCCAACAAATATCAATCCTAATTCAATTGTAATTAGTAGTAATCCTACTTAAAGTTTACTTAGGTCTTCCCTTTCCTCATTGAATAAACTTTAAAAGGCTTTCCCCCCGTCATTCTTGCTCGTTGTTATCAATCTTGGCAATGTCTAAGAGAATATTCTTCTTTTTCTCCTTTAAATTCCCAAAGGACACCCTATTCCAATATTTCAATTTAGATTTAACAAAAGTTAGCTTCTTCATGAATTTAAGACCTTGCCAACCACCACCTTAACACTCCCACCACCCAAAACTAAATCTTACCTTGAAAACAGGGTGGAGCAGCTACACATTCCTTGAATACTTCTAATTTGCATAGTGCATGTACAAATTTTCAATGCTTTTGCAATTTGAAGTGGTATGCTTGGTATCTAATTTGACTCTTTCATTTTATGTTTTGGTATGGTATTTGGTAATACTTTTTTATGGATTAGAAATTCCAGCATCATATATGTGGAAACATCAAATCTTAAAGTTGAGATGAAATCAGCTGGACAAATATGACATTTCGAAGCATAAATTCATTGTAAACCCACAAAATAAATATGACATTTCAAAATAAATCCACAAAATAACTTTCTTAACTTTTAAATGTGCCTATATTTTGTTTTTTCTTTTTTTTTTTCTTTTTTTTTCTTTTGTCTTCTGTTTTTTAATCCTCTGTACTTGAAATTAAGCATGGATGCTCTTTTTGTCCACAGATTTCCCAAGGCAACCGCATCCTTGTGTTTCAATTATTTCTTCACTCCAAATTTTTGCTGAAATTATTGATTTTTTTTTTTTGGACATTTTCATGGAAAATAACAATCCCATTCTACAGGTAAAACAGGCTGTGCTTGGCGTTCATGGTGTAGATGTGCAGTTCACAGGAATCAATTTCCTTGAATCTTTGGTACTTAGCACGCCTTAATCCTCACTAGTTGTTTATTGGTTTTTACTTTGGGTTTAACGTATTTTTGCCAGATTTCATGACAGGAGTCTTTTCTTTCCAGGTATCTGAATTTTCTCCATCTACTTCAACTGCCATGGGCCTTCCTAGGGAGTTTCATGAGCAGTGCCTAAAATTGTTAGAACTAGAGTATTTGAAGGTTATCCATTTACTACTGGCATCCTTTTAGCTATAACTTGTTTTCTTGCTACTCATATTGGAGTTCTCCTTTGAATATAGTATAGACCATTGTTTGTATGTAGACTTTATTTTGCATTGAGTTTATTTCTCTCTCTTTATAATTGCATTTTTTTTTAAATCATAGACATTCTACTGTTGGGCACAAGATGCTGCTGTGAGTGCCACAAGTCGAATAATAGAATCTCATTCTGCTGTACCTGAGGTTAAAGTTTGTACTGCTGCATTACGTCTCATGCTTCAAATCTTAAACTGGGATTTCCGCTACAACACAAATATGGCTAAAGGTGCAAAACCGAGTATGGATGTTTTTAACGATGGAGTTCGGCATGATATTGCTTCACCTAAGAGATCAGAGTGTATCTTAGTGCAGGTGACAAATTTGTCCTCTAATTTCTTTTTATTTTCAGCCGAAGGTTTTTCTGGCATATTGAAATGGTTATATAGAAATTATTGACCTAAGTACCTCTCATGAGAAAAGATATAATACTCATCATGTGGTTACATCATTTCTTTTTGCCATCCTTCTTACATTCATTAAGATGTTTCTAAAATATTCTTCTTCTTGGGATTCTTCTTACATTCATTAAAAGGTCTCCAAAGTACAAGAATAGATTAAGCAGAAATTGCCAATTTTTAACATGTAATAATCTTTGTTTGTTCCATCTCCTCTGTTGCAATGTATTGGTGTCATTGTAATCCATGTTTTATGATGTGTACAAATCTTAAAAATGGCATAAGTAGAATATTGGCCTCATGTTTCAATGATTCATTTTAGTTGCTGTTGCTGTTGCTTTAATAACTCTCTTTGGTTCTCTCTTTCTCTCTCTCTCTCTCTCTCTCTCTCTCTCCCTCCCTCTTATTTTTTATCTTATATTTTATCTTTTTATTTTTATGTTAACTGCAGCCGGGTCCTTCTTGGCGGGATGTTTTGATTTCAAATGGTCATATTGGTTGGCTTTTGGGCTTATATGGGGCACTTAGGCAAAAGTTTTCATGTGAAGGTTACTGGCTTGACTGCCCTGTTGCAGTGTCTGCAAGAAAGCTTATTGTACAATTTTGCTCCTTAACAGGAACCATATTTCCATCTGGTAAAAATTTGACATCTCTTAGATTACCTCTAATAATTAGTAGGTTATTTTTTGTTATGTTTCTTATTTTGTAGAACTGAAAGCTTGTGATGGAGGTGCATTAGTGTTCTCTTATGAATAAATCAATAAGATGATTATCTACCAGTTGCTTGTTATGGATAGCATAAGGATCTTTCTGTGTTCTCAAAATCAATTTGTCTGGTCTGAACTCCATACCTTTTGCATTGTAAGACAAATTGACATATACCTGTTCTTTGTGTGCAAGATTTTAAGTTCTGAGTTGAGCATGCTTCCTATTTTTGAGGGGATATAAACTGTGATATCTTATAATTGAATGTGTGTCATCACTTCTGGATTTTGTTAATTGGCACTGCCATGTTTGGTTTGCTGGATAAGCAATCTGGATATAGAATATATGCATTCCTGGATATTTTCTCCCTTTGAAAATGCAGGAATTTACCTTCTGAATAGTGCTTTGATTTCTGGTAATTGGGATCATGATAATAACATTTGATGATTATGCTTCAATTTGGACAGTCATGTTAAAAGGACAAACTAAATGAATACCAGATTTATTAAGATAACAATGAAAAAAGCTTGTTTAATTTATCATTGTTGGTCATCAAAAAATTGTGCAGGAGCTGTTTTGATATGATTAATTAATTAATTATTTTAATTCTTATTAATAAACTGAATGCTAAAAAAAAAATTATGGGTAGAATAAATTGATAAATTAACAAAAGAATGATTAATTAGGAGTAACCTTTATATTAAGTGTAAAGGTCTCTGATATATTGATTCTAAATTAGCTTATTGTTAATATGATGATGATAAGATAAGAAATCTAGATCTTTAAATGATTTGAAGTGTCTTTCTTCCTTGTAGGATCTGAAATTCAAACCTTTGTAGTCTAGAACTGTTTATGGCCAAAATTCTTCTTTACAAGATTCAGCCTCTAGACCTTATATATAGTAAATAAGGTTTACCAGAACATTTTTTGGCAACTTTGTGCTTTTACTAGTGGGATATAAAAATCCTACCCTTCCCATGGGATTCCTAGATGCACAAATAAGAAATATAGAGGTTGGGGCAGGGACCTATCCTATCCTTCTATCCACTCTATATTGAACTAAGTGTGCAAATATGATTTCTGTATTTACCCATTTTATTCAAAGCAAATGCTTAATACTGTAGGTATTTGGAAAAAGTTTAACTCCTAGTTTAGTGAGGTAGATAATGATCATCTATTATATGTTAGGTGGACTCTCTTGTATTTTGAAGCAGCTTCGGGCTTGAAGATCAACTTGGAGAAAAGTGAGATCATCCCAGTTGGGAGGGTGGATGGGTTTAGTGGTTGGTTGGTGTTAGATAATGTATAGTTATTTAGGTTATTTACTTTTCCTTTTCCTTTTCTTTCCTTACTGTATTGTGGGTCCCACTAGCATGTATATATATACCCAAGTCCAATGTGTATTCTTCACAGTTTTTCAATAACAATAATTAGGGATTTTTCCTTTTCTCTCTCTCTTCACATGGTATCAGAGCCAAGGAAAAAAAAAAACCCTAATTTTTTTTCTGGTTTATCCATGAATCCATTCTGGGAAATCTTTCACTGACCGTGTTTCATTCCGGTCACCCTTCCCATCTCCTAAAGCTTTCCGATCAACCGTATCACCGTCAGAAAACCCTCATCGCCGTCAGAAAACCCTCACCGCCGGTGAATTTTCCGGCGACGTCCTTTTCCGACACCGACCATACCATCAGGTGCGCAAGGAGGAGATCTTCAACTTTTCTCAAAGCACCGGAGGAAGAATCTCATCCACGCGCCGACCACGCGTGTCTCTTCTCTGACGGCCTGAATCTCACGCGCCGGCGCGTGAGGGCGCGTGGGTCACTTTCCGGCCACGCACTTCCACCTCCAGCCTCGCTTGACGCCGTCTAGCCACCCTCCATCTTTGCTTGTGTCATTCGAGCCCTGAAAGTGCATTTTTTGGGGTTTTTTTGTCTCCGCCGGCCCTCTAAACAGCCTTTCCGGCGACCTCCGATGACTTCCTCTCCACCCCGAGCCCTGCACATGTCTTAGGAAGTCCGCGATAAGCTGTATTAGGGCTCTCTTCGATCCAAACGTATTTCATTCACCAGATAAGTAGATATGGCTACTAAAAGTTCCACTTTTTCCTCTGTCATAT
Source organism: Vitis amurensis (assembly GCA_037355405.1). Lineage (NCBI taxonomy): Eukaryota > Viridiplantae > Streptophyta > Magnoliopsida > Vitales > Vitaceae > Vitis > Vitis amurensis. Next base: position 35,576 of record JBAPGN010002889.1, read on the forward strand.
CTGGATCTCGTATGATTACTTCGGAGAAATTGGTTGGCAGTGAAAATTATTTGTCCTGGTTTGCCTCTGTGCATCTTTGGTTTATGGGTCAAGGTTATGAGGATCACCTTGTTACGCAGGAGGCGGATATCCCTGAGGTTGACAGAGTACAATGGAGGAAGATAGATGCATAATTATGTAATGTGTTATGGCAATCAGTTGATCCTAAGATTCTGTTTCATCTTCGAGCCTACAAAACATGCTTTAAATTTTGGAATAAGGCGAAAGGGCTATACACGAATGATATCCAACGTTTTATAAGGTGGCTTCTTCTATTGTCAATGTCAGGCAACAAGACATTGATTTATCTACTTATATTGGCCAGATTGCCTCTCTTAAGGAGGAATTCTTGACCGTGATGCCTCTTACTACTGATGTTGGGGATCAACGAACACAGATTGACAAGTTCTTCATGGTTCTTATTTTTATTGGCCTTCGTCCAGATCTCGAGACCGTCCGCGATCAGATTCTTGGCAGTTCCTCCGTTCCATCCTTGGATGATGTGTTTGCTCGCCTCCTCCGTATCTCCTCCACTCAGACTTTGCCATCTGATAACACTTCAGATTCTTCTGTGTTAGTTTCTCAAACTAGCTCTCGAGGAGGACGCAATGGTAACCGAGGTAGAGGCCAACGTCCTCATTGCACCTATTGCAATAAGTTTGGCCACACTCGTGATCGGTGTTATCAGTTACATGGGCGACCTCCCCGCACTGCCCACGTGGCCCAGTCATCTGATCCTCAGTCGCCTCAGCCTCCCAGTTCCTTCACATCTTAGGGTATTTCCCTCACTGACAATGAGTATGATGACTATCTCTGCTATTAGGCCACCAAGCCAGCTTCTGTTGCCCAAACTGGTAATGCTTCTGCTTGTTTTACCCACACATCTTCTCTTGGACCTTGGATTCTAGATTCTGGCGCTTCTGATCACATATCTAGTAATAAGGATCTTTTCTCTTCTATTACTACTACCTCTGCCTTACCTACTGTTACTTTAGCTAATGGTTCCCAAACTATGGCTAAAGGTTTTGGTTTCGCTCATCCTCTCCCTTCCCTACATCTCCATTCTGTCCTTTATGCCCCTGAGTGTCCTTTTAATCTTATTTCCATCAGCAAAATAACTCGCACTCTTAATTGTTCTATCACTTTCTTTGATGAATTTGTGACCTTGCAGGACCGGAGTACGGGGAAGACGATTGGCATAGGACGTGAGTCTCAAGGCCTCTATCACCTCATCACGCCTTCCACTCCTGCAGTTTGCATTTCCACTGATGCTCCCCTCCTCATCCACAGTCGCCTGGGCCACCCTAGTCTATCTAAGTTCCAGAAAATGCTCCCTAGTTTTTCATCTTTGTCGTCGCTTGCGTGTGAGTCCTGTCAGCTTGGGAAACATACTTGTGTCTAGTTCCCAAAGCGTTTGAATAATCGGGCAAAGTCTCCTTTTGAACTTGTCCACACTGATATTTGGGGTCCTTGTCGGACCGCGTCTACTTTAGGATTTCAGTATTTTGTCACTTTCATTGATGACTATTCTCGATGTACTTGGTTATTTTTAATGAAAAATTGAGCTGAGTTATTCTCTATTTTTCAGAAATTTTATGCTGAAATCCAAACCCAGTTCAATATTTCTATTCGTGTGTTGCGTAGTGACAATGCCAGGGAATATTTTTCTACACCATTTACTTCATTTATGTCCCAACATGGGATCATTCATTAGTCTTCTTGTGCTCATACTCCTCAACAAAATGGGGTAGCTGAACGTAAGAATTGACATCTTGTTGAGACAGCTCGTACTCTCTTTCTCCATAGTCATGTTCCTTTTCGTTTTTGGGGGGACGCTGTTCTTACAGCATGTTATTTGATTAATCGTATGCCCTCATCTGTATTACACGATCAGATTCCTCATTCCCTTCTTTTCCCTGACCAACCACTTTATGTCCTTTCTCCTCGTGTTTTTGGTTGTACTTGCTTTGTTCATATTCTCACTCCTGGACAGGACAAACTTTCTGTCAGAGCCACAAAATGCATCTTCTTGGGATATTCCAAACTTCAAAAGGGTTACCGTTGTTATTCCTCTGAGACTCATCGCTACTTTCTCTCCGCTGATGTCACTTTCTTTGAGGACTCACCATTCTTCTCCACCTCTGAGTCTCTTCCTGTTTCTGAAGTCTTACCCCTTCCCATTATCTCCCCACCTGATGCAGTGCTTTCTCGCCCACTTCAGGTTTATCATCGCCGTCATCGTGTCGCTGTTCCTCCTTCTTTGGCCGAGGTACCTACTGACTCACTTCCTATCCCTTCGGCTTCTCCTGCCCTGGCTCTGCCTCCTTCTGCTGACTTACCCATTGCTCTTTGGAAAGGTAATCAATCTACTCGTAATCCTCATCCCATTTACAATTTTTTGAGTTTCCATCGATTATCTTCACTCTATTCTGCATTTGTTTCTGCTATATCTTCTGTTTCTCTTCCCAAGAGCACCTCTGAGGTTCTTTCCCATCCTGGCTGGCGACAGGCAATGGTAGATGAAATGACTGCTTTACACTCCAATGGCACTTGGGATCTTGTTGTTTTACCCTCTGGTAAATCTACAGTTGGTTGTCGTTGGGTCTACACAGTTAAGGTTGGCCCTGATGGTCAGGTTGATCGCCTTAAGGCCCGCTTGGTTGCTAAAGGCTATACTCAGGTTTATGGTTCTGATTATGATGACACTTTCTCTCCTGTTGACAAGATAGCTTCTGTTCGTCCATTGTTCTCCATGGCTGTTATGCGTTCTTGGCCTCTTTATCAGTTAGATATTAAAAATGCTTTCCTTCATAGGGATCTTGCCGAGGAAGTTTATATGGAGCAACCGCTCGGTTTTGTTGCTCAGGGGGAGTTTGGTTTAGTGTGCAGGTTATGCCGTTCTCTATATGGCTTGAAACAATCTCCTCGAGCATGGTTTAGCCGTTTTAGTTCTGTTGTTCAGGAGTTTGGCATGTTTTGCAGTACAGCAGACCATTCCGTTTTCTATCATCATAACTCTTCGGGGCAGTGTATTTATTTGGTAGTTTATGTGGACGACATCGTCATTACATCGTCATCCACATATACCAGAAGAGTTGTAACTCCCCCTGAATCTGAAGGTTTGATGAACAACGTATGATCTCCCTGACTTTGTCTGTATCTCGTGTTTTTATCACTTTAGCAAACCTTCTAAACCATGCCCTTGAAGGCTGTTTTAGCCCGTATAAAGGTTTCTTTAGTTTACACGCCCTTTTAGTGGCTAGATCACTTCCAAATCCAAGAAGGATTTCCATATAAATTTCTTCTTCTAGATCTTCATTCAAAAATGCATTTTTGACATCGAATTGTTATAGATCCTAGTTATAATTTGTTGCCAATGATAATGAAACTTTGATCCTATTCATCTTGGCAACTGGGGCAAACATCTCTAAATAATCCACGTCATATGTCTATATCCTTTAGCCATCATTCTTGCCTTATACCTTTCTAATGTTCTATTTGCTATATACTGAATAGTATAGGCCCACTTACATCCCACTAGTCTTTTTGTTGCAGACAAATTTACCAACTCCCAAGTTTTATTTTTCTCCAAGGCCTCCATTTATGCATTTATAGCTTGTCCCCAATTTTCATTAGATAAAGCCTCAAATAGAGTGGTTGGAATATGAATATTGTTCAAACATGTAAGAAAGCTATTATGGATGGAGACAACTTTTCAAATGATACAACATGGGAAAGTGGATACAATAGACATTTAGTGCATTCCCTCATTCCCTCCTTGATGGCAATAGGGAGGTTTTGGTCTATGGGTTTTTCAAATTGAAGTTTTGACTTAGTTTGTAAGGGAGGATGAGAGACCGTTACCTCATTTTTTGAAGTCAGTTTAGATTCTTGGACTTGTATTAGTTGAGGAATTGCAACTTTCTTCCTTTCAGTATACTTTTCCAATCATTCAATTATTAGGAGTAGGCTCAATGGATGACTCGGGTTCAGAGTAGGGTAAAGATACTGGATCAGACACTTTAGGAGGGTCAATACGATCAATGAGAGGTATAGATACTGGATTAGACACTTCAAGAGGGTCAATAAGGTCAATGAGAAAGGGATCATTGAAACAAAAGTCTTGATACTTGTCTTCCTTGATGGAATTCTCCCCTTGAATATAAAGAGTGAGAAAATAAGACTCACTTTCGTTGAAAGTAATATTAATTGAGACAAAAAAAAATTTGGATGGTGGATGATAACACTTATATCCCTTTTAAGTTAATGAATATCCTAAAAAAATACATTTGACTCCTCTTGGATCCAATTTTCCTTAGTTTGGACTGTGAATATGCATAAAGGACACACCCAAATATCTTAGGAATGAGATGGTTTATGGTTCTCTTATTAGGATAAAATAAAGAGAGTATTTTTATGGGACTTTTCAAACCTAAGATTCTAGAAGGTAATCGGTTTATGAGATGTGTGGGGTTTAGGATAACTTCCCCTCAATGAGATTTAGGCACATGTTTTGAAACAAAAAAGCTCATGTTGTATCATGAAGGTGACCATTTTTCCTGTCAGCAACTCCATTTTGCTATGGGGTGTTTACACATGATGACTCATGAATTATACCATCATGATGAAAGTATGGAGTTAGAACTTGATTGAAATAATCTCCAGTGTTGTCAGATCAAAACCTTTTGATAGTGACACCAAATTAGTTTTTTTATCATGTTATGGAAATTTGGGAGAACAAAACTTACATTATATTTTGTTTAAGTCAAAAGATCCAAGAAACCCTAGTACAATCATCAATGAAAGACACAAACTAATGTGCCCTAGATATATTTGGAACAAGGTAAGGACCCTAAATATCACTATGAATTAAATGGAAAGGTTCTGAACTTTTTTTATTATTGATTGCTTAAGGTAACCAAAGATTTAAGACAAGGAGATACTATTTCCCCGTGCCTATTCATCATTTATAATTTGCAGATGATACCATCTTTTTCTCCAAAGCTTCAATAGAAGATCTACAAAACCTTAATCTAAATTTATTGGTTTTTAGGAACTTATCAGGGCTTAAGATCTGTTGAACTACTAATTTTCCTAAAAGATTAAGCTTATAGGATTTTTATCCACAATGTATATGCTCTTTAATATCCTCCTTCATGTGCGACCTTGTACTCGCAAGTGGAGTGACACACAGGTTTGTAGGCAAACAACTATAAGCAACCTCTTTTAGGCTTACACATGGGGTTGATAAATTGGAGAAATAAATATTATGCAATGAGGCTTGAACACATGGCCTCCTGCCTAACGAGACTCTAATACCATGTTAAACTATTAATTTTCCTAAAAGCTTAAACTTGTAAGATTTAGGTCCACAATGTATAACATACTTTTTACCAAAATCAATTTAGACAAGAGCACTCTTGCTAATATCAACACAAGTCAAGACTAATCTCTAGGTTTGCTTCTATGCTTGGATGTCAAATCTTAAATTGGCCTTTATCTTATCTAAGTTTCCCATTAAGGGGAACCTGAAGGCAAACACATATTGGGTTCTATTGATTGATAGAAATTTTGAGAAGATTGAATGGGTAGAAAAAAAACATTTTTGTCACTAGGATAGAATAACTCTAATTTAGACATAAACGTGTAATATCTCAAGCTATTTTTTATCTGTTTTCAATATTTCAACATCAATAGCATCAAAGATTAAGAAATTGCAAAGAGATTTTCTCTTGTTAGAGTTTGAAGGTCAAGGAGGGCAAAAGGCTCATCTTATCAATTGGAACATAGTTTGTAAGCCTAAGAAGTTTGGAGGTTTAGGATTGAAGAAGATCCCTTTGAGAAATACTGCTCTTTTAGGGGAGTGGCTTTGGAAGCTCCACAAGGAAACTTTTTCCCTTTGGTATCAAGTTATTTTGGGAATTTGGGAGACACATCCTAATGGAAGGAACAACAACATTCTGACCAAATGGTCATATTGGTGCCCTTGGAAGCCAATTGCACAGATTTTCCAGTTTTTTATTCACACTTGTTTTGTGGTGGGTGATGACATGAGAAGTCGCTTTTGGGAAGATTTATGATTGGGGGATCAACCTTTATGTTCATGGTTAAAAGTCTCTCTATTTTAACCATCCTTGGCAATGTGTCTTCTTTTTCTTGGAACCTTAACTTCCATCACAACCTGACTAATTTGAAGATTGAGGACTATGGAAGAATGTAATTAGGAAAGATTATAGTTTTATATTTTTATAATTAAGGAGAGGATTAGGACAATCCCATAATCAAGGGGATTTGATAAAATTAGGTTAGGAAAGTTTCTATTTTTTGTGCTAGGAGTGTTTGTATAAATATGTGGGATATACATATTGAAATAGAGGAAGAAATTTATTCCATATTATCAGAAACGAAGAATATTGTATTAATAGTAGTAAAGATACAAGAGAAGGATGAGAGGTCCTTCCCTCAAAATACAAAATCTGATCAAAGTAAGAATACACCCCTTTATAGAAAACTATATACAAAGATAATCCCCAACTATCTCAAACTTTTAAATCACAAACTGCAATCCAATTGAGTTGTAAAACACTAAGAGGAAGTCCTTTAAAAGCAACAATACAAGAGGCCCATAGAGAGGAATAGAAATGAAGTAAATTCCATAACATCCCTTCCGATCTCCCCTTATTCTAAAAAATCCTAGCGTTTCTCTCTTGCCATAATCCACAACAAAGTGAGGAAGCGATTTGCCAAAGTGTCTTGCCTCTAATTGAATTCCTCAAACCTCTAAATGCAATAATTATCATGTCTTCAATACTCATTGGTGGAACCTAATCCAACCTTACTAGATTGAAGAGTTTGTGCCAAAGCCTAGCAGTTAAAGGGCAATGTAGAAAAATGTGGTCAATCGATTCTCCATTTCCTTCGCATAGAATGCACCACTAAGGACAAAGGGATTTGTAGGGTCTTCTCAACTGAAGCTTGTCATTGGTGTTTACCTTTCCATGTACCACTAACCAAGCAAAGGCCTTAATCTTTGAAGGGGCTTTTGATCTCCACAAAAACTTGGTCGGAAGGAACAAGACAAGATTTTAGAAATTTGACAAGGTTAAGAAAAAAGATTTAACAGTAAACAAAGCCTATTGTCTTTGGGGAATTGGGAGAGAATTCGTTTTTGGGAAGATTTGTGCAATAGCCTTCCCAACCACTAGACGAATATATGGGGAGAAATCCTAGGAAACTTGTGCAATAGTCTGCCAAGGACATTTGTGTGACCATCTAACCACCATGTTGACATCCCATCCATTAAGATGTGTCCCATAGATACTCGCAATAACCTGATGCCACAAACCACTTCTTTCCCTAGGGAACCTCCAAAGCTATTTCCTTAAGAGAGCATTATTTCTCAAGGAAGTCTTCCCAAATCCCAAACCTTTCAACTCCTTTGGCCTACAAATAACATCCCCACCTGCTAAGATGATCTTTCTTCCCTTCCCCCACCCCGGATCAAAGGAAATCCCTTCGTAGTTTCTCAATCTTTGAGGCTATTGATGCTGGGATC
>JBAPGN010002890.1:0-42774 GCA_037355405.1 Vitis amurensis
CACTACGGGTAGCTCTTCTTTTGAATAAATATATCCTTTTGACTCATGAAAATCCTTTCTTTCTATTTATGTAAGCATTTTGACTTGTTTTAGGCACTTTTAAGGTACACTTTCTTTTTCCCTTGATTTGTTTGATTCCTTTGATTTGTATATTATGCTTTGATTTTTATCTCTTGCTCTTCTCCGACCATTGCCTTGTTGTTATCATATTTTGTCTCTTGGGTTTTAGTAAAGACAGCCTTTTAAAGGTTAAAGGGGATTACCTTATGGATACATTTCCAATAAGTGACCTAATTCCAGACTTGGACTTGATTTCCATAAACATGTTTTTCCTTTAAAAATAGTGACTTTAAGATTTTATTTTTTATTTTTATTTTCCCTTTTAAAAAAATGTGACCACTCCAATTTTTTTTTAAAATTAAATTTTCACATAAAAAACAAGTTTAACAAGTTTTAGCAAGTGAGAATGTACATAAAAAAAAAGTAAATAGATATATTCCATTTATAACAAGATTTAAATATTATAAAAGTGTAGGAGATGGGAATCTCAACCGAGGATAAAAATATTGGTAATCACAAATATATCGGTAGTTCAATTTTATGGATATGTCGGAGATATATCGACGAATATTTTGATATAAAATGCTGATTGACCTAAATTTGATCAAAACTTTTAAAAATGTAAAATAAAGTTCTTAGAAATAAAATTAGAAGTATAATAGATATTTTAAAATTATTTTGTTGAAGAAATTAGAAGTATAATTAGAAATATATATATATATATATATATATATATATATATATAAGTGTACATCAATTATTAAATTACATAAAATATTATTTGATAATAATATTATGATATTTGATTATAACATGTTTAATTTTAAAATATATTTAAAATTAAAATTATGATATATTTAATTTAACTGTATTAAATGATATAAAATAAATAATAATAAATATATAATTTTTTTAATATTTAATTAATATATTAATGATTTTAAAAACTTTTTGTTACTCAATTAAATGAAATTTTTTTATTTAATTATAAAATAATTATAATTAATTTATTGTTTAAAGTATTGTTTTAATATTTTATGTATCCGAAAACTTTTAATATATATACATGTGATGCAAAATAATTTACAAGGGCAAATTTGCCCCGATGGTGAGGTGGGTGCTCTCCCAACATTTCAACTCCCTCGGGTAGCAGGGCAAGAGCTCATTTTTTTAGCTTTGCCTTGGTCAACGAGGATCGTTGACCGCACATATTTATGTGGGAAATATCGTTTCCACGTGAATATTTTGGCGAAATATCCTGATATTTTAATCAGTGATCTCAACTCGTTAGGATTCAAATATTATAGAAATCATGGAGATGGTAATTTAAAGGCTGACAGCAAGGTCAACGGGAATCTCAATAAAGGTCAGATCTAAGGACCTTGCTGTCAGCCTTATCTTCATTTAATCCTCTATTTCTGAATTTTAAACTATTCCCCATATAATAAGAAACACTGATTAGTCACTGCCAATGAAAATTGATAGACCTGCAGATATACCAGATCTGGGACGTCGACGTCTTGATCTGATATCAATGGCAGAAGTGAAGCTCCTGGGGTTTTGGGCGAGCCCATTCAGTGACAGAGTGATATGGGCTCTAAAACTGAAGGGTATAAACTATGAGTATGTAGTAGAAGACCCTTACAACAAGACCCACTGATTTACAGAATTAACCCAGTCATAAAGAAGGTTCCTGTGCTTTATTCATTGCTTGGCAAAACCAATTGCCGAGTCTTCCATGATCCTTGAATACATTGAAGAAACATGGCCACAGAATCCACTACTGCCTCAAGGTGCTTACGAGAGAGCCATGGCTCGTTTTTGGATCAATTTTGGTGAAGAAAAGTTTATGGTACACAACCTTTTGTTTTACTAGTTAGCTGTGTATTTTTTTTTGATTGACTTCTCCTTTTAGGTCTTTATTTCCGGGTTTTGACTTCTTCCTTTTGAGATCTATGTAATTTTTGGACTTCAACCTCTAGATCTGGTAGATTTTTTGGTCTGACGTCGGAAAACCGACAAAGAATGAATTTGAATATCCTGGTTTGGGTGTTCAACCAGTATGAAATGAAGACCAATCATACTGCATGATTGATATATGATATTTATATATTGATATTCTCTAAACCTTACGCTCATTCAGAATAATTGTAATGCCTCTCTCAGCTGCCACCATTTGTGCAGTCTTGAAGAAACGCTCCGGAGCCAGAACAAGAGAAGGGCAATTTAAAAGAACAATGGAACCTGCTGAAAATCTTAGAAGAGCAAGGTCTTGGGGACCAAGAGTGCTTTGGTGGGGCGATGCCACTAGGACTGGCAGACATAAGCGTTTGGTTGGCCTTGCTTTACTTATTTTGGAGAGTCAAGAAGAAAGTAGCAGGGTGTTTTTAAAGGCTGATACAAACAGAATTACCTCGACTGCAATGCATGGATTGACAAGCTAAGGAAAGGTTCCTGTGATCAAAAAAATCTGCCCACGGCCAGAAACTGTTTGGACACCTAAACCGCAGGAGAGGGGAACTCACCTTTCACTTCAAATATGTTAAATAACTGTATGGATTTCTGATCTTTATTGTAGCCTATTTCCTTAGTATGCATTAACATTAATGGGAAAATTCTTTTGTTTCAGAAAATATCCCACTGGACTAATTAGATTTTGAAGAGGGGATGAAGCTCTGTTAAGCTATGATCGTCTCTAAAAGCTTAAGACTGTATTGTAGTTCCAAGAGTGTGAGAAAATAAATATAGAGAAAGTGAAGGCCAAAGAGAAAATGTATAAGTTTTGAAAATTTTAAAAACTTAAAAATAATATTTTTATTTGGTATTCATGAAACAAGTTAAAAAAGAAATTATGAGGAATACAAAAAATTTTTTTTTTCAAACATTCCTCAAAAGCCTAAGGAAAAGAGAGGGAATCTTTTAGCATTTTACCCTTCTATTATCTGAGAATTTTTCCCTCATATTTTTTCATCAACAAATCAGCCTTAAGAAAGTCATTTTTTTTTTTTTAATATTAGTTTTGTTTCTTAGTACTTTATAGCCTAAAGAGTTAGTTAGTGGGCCGTGATTGACACAATTATTGGGCTTGCACACTAGCTTGTATTTGGGCTCAAGTTAACAAAGACCTCTTATTAGACTCTTTTAAGTTAATTGCAGCCCATGTAGGTAGTTGGGATTTAAAAATAATTATATATTTATAAAATAAAGAACAGTTTTAAAAAAATTTAAATATGCTTTTTTGTTTTCTTGAAAAACAATATTTAAAAGTGAAATGAAAGTAAAATACTTTTTAAGAGAATAATAGAGATTGTTTTCCTCTTATTTTAAAGGCATTTTGACACTAGAAGATTTTCTTCATCAAGCAAGCTATTGTCCATCTACTTTAATAATTTTTTAATTCCAATTAGCTTCAAATTTGTGGATTCCAACAAGTTTGAAGTTCGTTAAATTTCCTTATAAATAGAGACATCACAAGGCAAAGACGAGCAAGCAAGAACTAGAGCTATCAAGAGTGTTCTCCAAAATTTGTATCTTGTTTTGTAATCCGCTTTATTTTAAGAAACTTATCCTTTGTAGTCAAATCCCTCTATTGTCAACAAGCCAGTTGAATACAAACTTTTTTGTAATCAAGATATAATTTCAATACAAAATTTTATTTCAAATTTAATTTCTATGTTTTTGTGTTAACTTTCTATGTTTATTTTAATCTCTTTCTCAATTACATGTACTTTATGAATTTTATTTAATTTTTCTAAATTTTTTATTAGGTAAATAAATTCTAAAGAAAGAGATACTTAAAATAACATTTCCTAATTTTTTTTAAAAAATAAGTTGAATCTCAAAAACTAATGCAATTGGTACTAAAAACTCACAAAACTTAAAAAGAAAATCCAATTAATATTAAAAATTTGCCACCAATGAATGACTTTGCTAGTTTTTTCTTTACACATTACTATATATTTAAAAAATTTTTTAATAGGAAAATATAACTTTTAAATCAAGTAAAACCTAATCCATTAGTTCATTAATGGGTCTAATAATTTTTAAAAATAATTTGAAACTCAAATACTAACCAAATTAATATTAAACATTTATGAAGAAAAATTAATCTTGATTCACTCTATTGTTTCTCTTATGTATAGAACTGTAATAACCATAATTCTCATTATATATAAAAATAGACTTTAAATCAAGCAAGACCTAACACTTAATTTGTGGATTTATTAATGAGTCCAACAATTTTTAAAAATAGTTTAAAATTCATAAATAAGTTCAATTAGTATTGAAAAATAATAAACCAAAATTGGTTAAAATAAGCCATCACCCTATTATTTCTCCTATATACAACTATACTTTTCTAAATTTCTCATTAAGCAAATAGATTATACCTCAAGTAATATTAAATTAAATGAAACTTAATGTTTTAATTTTTTTTAATGAATCTACTATTTTTTTAATAATAATTTAGAATTAAAAAAAACTGAATTAATTACAGATTTTATCAAAACTAATCCAAAAATACTCTAACCATAATTGAGTATTGAATATGTGCATATAAAGAAAAACTTGGCTTATTTATATATTAAAAAAATAAACTTTGTTTATTTTAAAATGTATAATAATAATAATAATAATAATAATAATAATAATAATATTTTTAACAAAATGTAATTATGCCTTTATAAAGATTTTAGTATTTATATTTATGATATATACAAATTATATATTTTTAATGAAAAATATAATTTATGATTTTATTATAATATTAATATTCAACTTTTACTAAAAAAAAATTTTAAAAATTTATTTATTATTACTAAATTATTATTACTATTTTAATAAGGTTCGAATTAAATTTAATTAATATTATATGAATAGAATTTATAATTTTTCTATAAAATGAAAAAAAAAATTAAATTTTGAAACAACTAAAATTAGTAGATATGAGAATCAGGTAGAGTTTATATTTGTCTTCGTTAGTCGATATAAGAAAACAACAAAGGAAATTTCACTCCACAGAGCGTAAATGTATTTATAGATGAGAAATTGGCATTCTGCAAAAAATCAGCGATATTCACTGAAACAGTTTGTCCAATCTGGATGCTGTTTACATGCTGATATATAGTAAAGAGTACAAGATGTATAATATTAGATGAGCTGTGAAGACAACACTCCAAACCACGAACCAGTCTTCATCAATCGCAAAACAGTTCAGAAAGCTGTATTCCATATGAAGAACTCTACCACTGCGCTATTTCTCTGGTATTGGCGAATCTCCCCTACAGAGAAGGCAGGGTTCTAGTGCAGGCTGCCTATGTTAGGACATATGCGCTTCTATACGAATGATAGATTACATACATGGTTGCATAGCAAAGGATAAATTGTCCTTTAAAAGAGTGAGGCTTTATACTCATTATTTTCGGCCCACCCTCTTGTGTAGATGGCGTATCATTTCTCCCCATTGATTCTATCCTAAATTCAAACATGAATCTCCGAATCTAATTATGGTAATAGTACTCTCAAAATAATAATTTTCATCACTAGAACAAAAATTAAGAGCAAATCATGAATCACTACCTAAATTAATAGAAATTCACAATATAGCGTGCTCAACAAACCCCTAACTCTCCTTTTAATTACACGTCTGACAGTATGCCACATAGCCCTGCATAATCTATTATATAGATAGTTAAGGTTTCACCCGCAATAAGAACAAACAGATAAATAGAGATCTTGAAAACATACATCTTCAGCAGACAAAGGAGAATCCAAAAAAAAAAATAATGTGATCATACATTGATGCTAACAGCTTATCACCAACATTAATTTATCGAATGGAAAGATAACAACCATGCTAACTACTTATAAATGAAACGTTACATATGAATAGAGAGGCTTAGACCCCTTCCAGAGAGATTGGAACCAGCCATTCTTCTCACCAGTTTATGATCTCAAGCCAATGACAACTCCAAACACTGAAAACTATCAGGACTTATTGGAAGTTTATTAAAAAAAAAGGGGCCCTTCCATAGATACTTGAGCCATGTATCTACGTCAAGGTTTAAGGGGAATATAAAGTTCAGTAAAAGTTGAAAGTACAACACCATATAATAAACAACATTTTTTGAAAATTAAAAGAAATGTAACTTACTATGATCCCACTAATTTAGCAAGTTTTGTATTCCATTCTCACTTCCTGCAAAGATCCTTGCCAACCCGAAGTCCGATATCTTCGGATTCATGTCACCATCCAATAAAATATTGCTAGGCTTTAAGTCCCTATGGATGATCCTAAGGCGAGAATGCCCAGCAAATATAAATGCCCGAGCAATTCCATTAATGATGCTAAATCGTGTTTTCCAATCTAGTTGCAGACCTCTAGTTGAATCTGATAACCATGAAGAAACCAAATTCAAGTCAAGTATCATATGTTTCTGATATTATTTCCTCTTCAAGACACTAGACTAGCAACGCATTCAAAATTAATTGGCCATACCAAAAAGGAAGAAATCTAAGCTTTTGTTGGGCATATATTCATAAATGAGCAACAATTCATTTCCCTCTAAGCAGCAACCCAAGAGTCTCCACCAAGTTTCTTATGTTGTAGTTTGGCAACAGAATAACTTCATTCTTAATCTGTAATCCTTCGCCCAGAATCTGAAAGCCTCTTAACAGCAATTTCCTTTCCGTCTGACAATGTCCCCTGCAAGCAATTTTTGGTCCATGGACCATTCCACAAGAAGAAAAGCAAAATGCCCATCTTAAGACTGCATTAATTTTCTAAAATACTGCATTCCATGTTCCCCTCCCTACCTGGGAGTGGCAGTGACTGATGGCTACTTGAAAAATCTACTGTCATCAGCATGATTACCTTATAAACTGGGCCGAACCCACCTTCCCCGAGCTTGTTGTCATTAGAGAAATGCTGTGTAGCTTCGTACACGATATCAAACCCAATCACAGGAAACTCCTTCGATTTCGCTAGCATATCTCCTTGTAAAGTTTCACTTGAGTAATCTTCAGCGTCTAGTCCTCCTACCTTTCCAGTCAAGTTAAACAAAGATCTCCTTACATTTCTTTTCTCCTCGCAGAACATAGACTAATTTCAGCTCAACATAATGGAAGTATTGCTAGTGTGGCATCAGCTGTTGCTAGGTAACCTGGATCTGCTCCCTTCCTTCTCCTAATCACACAGTAAACACAGAAAGCCACCACTACAATTCCTGATAAACTTGTGCCAATAGCAATCCATTTTGTTTTCCTTCCTTTCCTTCCTATAACAAAGCATTTTTTATTTTATTTTATTTTATAATTTAGTAATAATTAGTATATTTTAGGGAAGATGATAACCATACCGCGTGGACTGATGCTTGAGGGAACTTGAGCTTCAACAATGGGGTCCTCCACATCCGCAAACTGGTAGATCTCGTACCTTATGTAACAGCTTGGCGCAAGAACTCTCCCACCCAGCTTTCCTTCCATGAAGTTGGGAATATAACCAACAACTTCATCCAGGCATCGGCGGCAGTAAGACATTCGTAAATCTCGTGGACACTGCACAATACCGTACAAAATGAGAAAATTGGAGACTTGAACCTGGCCAATTGCATACATGCCATCAGAGGAAGTGGCTTCGGCAGTCAGATTTTGGAACATTTCACCCAATTTCTGGTAAAATTTATCTGGGTCAGAGGCGTTTTTTGCATTCCACATATAAAGAGTTGGACTCATCTCCAGATTAGAGAAGAAAGATCTGTTGGAATAGCGCAGAAAACACTCGTTGTACCATATAATTGCCTCCTTCGTGTGTTGGCAATCCTGTACAATCTTCAAAGTGGCAGCATCGATGCAACTCCGGCAGATATGTTTAGAGACATCGGGTCTACAGAGGAAGAGACCGTAGACTTTGTCTGGGTCTTCCCCTTCACTTACCATAGAAAAGGATGAAATGCCACTTTCATTGTTAAGGGATCGGCTGAGGAGGGCACCAAGGTTGCTCTGGAATTTGGTACTACCAGCAGCACTTCTATTATTATTGCAAAATGTATAGATATAATCAGGTTGGTAATTGGCCGGAGTTAGGGACCAAGCAAGGGGTAGAGAGTAAAGAAAGATAGAGAGGAAGACAATAACAACGGACATCTGCTTTTGCCCTCTGGGATAAATCAAACTACCAACGGATTGTTAATTGGTTGTACGACAATCTTACAATCTTACAGACAACTGAATTGATAAATCCCCAGGATAGAAAGGCTCGTTAGCCAAGGAGTGTTGAAGGTTAGTCAACGAAGGTGATGGACTTTTCCAAATACCATCCCTTCTTTTCTTTACTTCTGGATTTTTGCAGGATTGCATGACTCAACTTTTTTAAAATATGACCCTTGAAACTATTTTCAAATCAAGGCATTTTTATAAAAATTCAATTGAAAATAGTCATTTAAACTTTAAGGAAAGAACATCACTTGAATTTTTAAGTTATTTTTTTTAAAAATATTTTCCTTTTTAGATTATAATTGTAGAATTGATTTTACAAATAATGCGTAGATTCCAAAATAGTTTTAAATATTTTTTAAAACTACAATTTTTTTTTTCTTAAAAAATCCCACGAATCAAAAGACACTAATTTGAAGATGCTCAGAAGCAATAGCTCCTTGATAAGATCATTGATTTTAAAAATAAATAAATAATTAAATTAATTTAATAATGATAGAAAAGTCTTTTGACTTTTAAAAACCTTAGGTATGAATTAGATTTTATCTATCTTTTTTATTCAAAAAAATCTTTTTACATGGAGATAAGAAAAATCAAAGAGTATAACATTGAAAATTTGGAAGTTTAAGGTTGAAGATAAATTTTTTAGGTAAGATTTTTAATCCTTAAATTAGTATTTTATATTTGTTAATTAGTTTTAAATATTTTATATATTCTTTGGAAGATCTCAATTAATTTTTAGAGTTTATTAAATTAATTTTTAGATAAAAAATTAAAAATTTATTAATATGAATAGATGTATTAAAAAAGATTGAAAAATTTTAGATATTCAAATTAATTAGAAAAAAGAAAGGAAAACGTGTAGATGTATGTATTGTGTGAAAAGAAAATAAAAAATGATAAAAAATAATTATAATGAGAGGCGTTCAGTGGCTCTGTACAGTTCTGAGATTAGAAAGAAAGAGAAAAAAATGGAGGCATGCGGTTTCGATGAGTTGGAAAAAGTGTTTATGTAAATATATTATTATTATAATAATAATGGGAAGAAACAAAAGGCTGGCTGTTTTATTTTTATGGCTTTGTAAATAAGAGTCAATGGGTTGGTTATGTATTGAATTTGAAAATTAATAAAAATAATAATATTTAGTTTTAAGCTAATAAATGAATTATTAGTAATAATAATAATTTAATACAATAAATAGAAAAAAAAATATATTTTTGAGAAATTTAGTTTAAAAAGATAATAATAATAAATTCATAGAATTTTGGGAATAAATTTGGGGAAAAACCTAATTTTTAGAAGAATTTAAAATCTTATGTGTTGAATTGTTATTGATTAAAAAGTTAAAAATAATATACATGATATAACATAGAAAATTATTAGGATTTTCAAACCTTTAAGTTTAGATAAATATATAGTTAATAGTAATAATTGTCTTTTTTTTTTGTTAAGTTTGAAATAGGTTTTTTAGGGTGAAATTCTTCGGGATTAAATACTTCAAGGTTTTTGAGTATTTTTTTTAGGTAAGGGAAATTAATACAGATTTTGTAAAATGAAATAATTTTCTTTTTATATTGTATTTTGAAATATATAAAAATATTATTTTTATTTATATGCATAGATCAAATATATGTTTTACATGTAAAATATGTTTGAGTATTCTTTTGTTTAACAAAATAAAAATTGTGGAGACATGATATTTTGTTTTATAAGTTTGAATTAATGAAATAAAAATTTGACTTTAGTTTATATAACCCTAGTTAACAGGTTTTGATAGTTGATATTATATGACTCTAATAAAGGGGTTATAATTATTGACATTTTGTTTTGTTCATCTCAAATGGAACAAATTTGAAACTAAGCACTCATTTGTAAAGTCTCACTTAACTACGCACCATTTGTTATATGATATCCAGAATGAAAATATTTGAAATGTATTTGATTTGGATTTGATGTGAAATGATTTTGATATATGTGAAAATGTTTGGTTAAACACTTGAAACTGTATTAGCATATTTGAACTCAAACGTTTTTATGAAAATGATTTTACACCATATCATTTATTTGTTAGCATGATTGAGGAATTGGAGCATGGTTGCATATATTACACTAGGAAAATGAATCAAAAGAGATGAAAGAGAAGTATCTAACATCAAATTGTAAGAAATAATAAAGTGATATACATTCAAGTTTACGACAATATGCTAATTGTGAATCATGGAGGCATATTCTATTAAGCTAAAATTGAGGAATTGGATTTCGTTGACTTGGGGATGTGATGTGGCGAGGATTTTGTCCTAGTATGCTAGCCTTTCTCAAACCACATAAGATTGCACATAGGGATTTATGGGACTCTCGCCAACTTGTATATCATTAATCACAATAGAATACAAGGAACTTGACTCACAAGGACTCCCACATAAACACCATAGTTCACTTATCTTTTGAAGGCACACAGACCCTCTATATGTATAGGGTGGCTACACTATCAAGGGGCTGACAACGACCAACAATATATATCAATTTGATTTGAGTTTTGACCCTAAGAATTAATTGTTACTGTTTTGATGAAGCCTCATGTGACTTAGCTTTTAAATCTTTATCACACAGATTTCTATGTGACAACAAAGGAAGTATTTTGAAAACTTGGTACAAAGTCTCCATCCTCATAATTCGGCTTGGAGGGGTTTATTGAATTAAACTCTCCCTAAAGCGTTTCAAGTGTGCCCACAATTTCTGACGATCAGGAAGATTTTCTTTGATCAATGGAACTTGCTTAAAATTCTGAATCCATGCATGTAATCGAGGGAATGTGGTGGAATTCAGCAGTTTTGTGCCTACGGCTTCTTCTGTGCCTTCAAACCAGTAAGCCAGCCAACCAAATGCTATGTCAACCAAATGCTATGAGTTGGTGTCCGTAATCTAAAAATGTCGTGCTATTACCTATCAAGATTACCTCTCAAATAATTGAGTTAAAAATTTCACTTATTATGTGATCAATTGACATACTCTAGCTCCAAGGAGCATATGTCAAATTCAACTAAAGGAATTACTATGACCACAAATTTCATAATCACATGTCCTTTGGATCACCCAAGGGGACATATTGTCTCAATCCCATGAGATATCATGGTGCCTTTATTGAGAATACATGTTGCCACTAGCCTCAAACAACAGTGACCCAATCCATAGGGCTATATGACCACTTTAGGGTTTCACTCATAGGCCAAAGCCTCATGTTGATTTTGGCGTAAGCTCAATGTCCTCTCAATGTTGAGAGTTCATGCAGTATAGTAGCTTGGTGAATCATGATAATTGATAACCTTGCGTCATGATTCATTGTAGTTCATGTTTAGTGTGCATCACATACACTAGTGCGCTCATTATGGGAAACCCATCCTGATGACCAAGATAACCATCATTCCAATTAGGAGATGGTGCACTATAGTCTCTATTGGATTACCCGAATCCATGAACCGACTGTGGACAACTTATCTACTTACAAGGAACCCATGACTTGTATCTTCTGTATAACTCCTAATGCATCCAAGTCATATACAATGCAAAAGACATAAGCTAAATGCACAACTCAGTGTCAATAAACCAAAGGGATAACAAGGGGATAGTTAAATCTAATTTGTTACATCATGTCTTGCTTTCTAGGGCTCAATCCCTACAAAGTAATCCAAGATTCCCAACAATTATGCATACTATAAGCTAAGTGATTTCACTTGTGAGGAGATTTCTTGGGTAAGTTCTCTTTAGCTTTGGTTTTTGTGCTTATTTTCAATTCATTTTCTTCCATATATTAATTCTAAAGATGATATGTACATTGGGTGTGGATATTGAAGGTTGCGCACTTGATTGTTGGATATTTGTTCTTCATCTATGGAGCGCTTTTTTTTTTCTTCACTTTGTTCATCTTGATCGCTTAAGAAAATGCTTAATCTCTTGAGTAATTTTTAGTTTGGTTTTTTTTTTTTTGGTATTTTGCCATTTTGAAGCCTATTGATTAAATCTTGATATGAGACTTATTTGGATTTGAAATCTTTGTTTTTCTTTTGGGGATTTTATTTTTCCCTTTACTTTGATAATTTTTAAAGCTTTTTGACTGATTTTAAAATAAAATTTCAGAGCCACAAAGTATTTAATTGTTTGTCAATAAGATTTTCTCCAGGAAAGACCCTTTGGAGCCTCTTTTTGCCTTTTTATGTTTTCTATGCAAATTTAGTAGTAAAACTCATTTTCAAACCCCTTTGGTTGAATTTCAAACATCTTTCAATGGTCAAATTCGTGGGCCAAGGTGAAGTCTCCTTCCATGAGTTTTGGTCTTACCATCATGTTTGAGAAAAAGATATTTGTTATATTTGTTTTTGTGATTTTTGAAAAGTTTTTTCAAACTGATTTTTCGAGGACCATTTTTAGCCCTTTTGAATCCATCCTCATGGTCATTTAGGGCTTAATATTATGGTCATTTCAAGGCTAATAATGGTTGCCACTGGTGCTTGGCATACATGACTTGATTCCATATGGGAACATATCTCTCCATGGATGTTTTCATTTACATTCAACACTTTTTTCCAGACTTGAGTGTTAATTTGGTCCTCCATGCCTCTTATGAGCTTAAACTCATAGTCATTTAAGGTTTGTGAAGGAGTGAAGCTCTGTAGTTGAACTATGACTCACTTCCTTAACCTACATTACTTATTTTTCTAAATTCTTGATTTTAAGATTTTCTTGATTTTGAAAACATCAATTAATCTTTTAAATCTTAATTTAATGAGATTATCTCTAGCCTCTATGAGCCTTTTCCCATGTTCATGAGAGGTTGGGATGTGGATTAGTCAATGAAAAATAATTTGTGCTTATGGCAAAATCCACATTCTTTGATCTCTAAATTTTTTTTTGTTGTCCTGTTTTTTACACCCTTATTGTTTTTATAAATTTCAAAATTTTGGCTTATTATAAAATATTTTTGAGGTTTAGATTGTGTTTTCTTGAATGTCCCAATTTTTTTTTTTTTTTTGTTAGAAACACCCTTTCCAAGCCTATTGAATAAATTAGTTTTTCCATATGTCCAACTTCTATCTTGTTTTTTTACCTTTGAAATGTTTTTGCAAATCAGTTCTAACTTGTGGGGTGTTTTTAAAAAATTAATTTTGAGTTCTTTTTTTTTCTTTGTGGGCTTTGGTTTTGCTAAAAAAAAAAAATCATTTGTTAAACTTGAAATTTAATTCAATCATTGCATGATTGCTATTCTAGCCTAATTTGGAGTTGTGAGAAGTTCTTTGAAATATGGACTACTTTGTGCGTCTTTGAGCCCCTTGTGCTTTTGGGTTGTTTTCTAGATACTTTGAATATGATGTAGACTTTTGTTTTTGATTTTATCTCATTTCTAACAATTTTATTTGGATTTATTTTGTAAATACTTATTTTTTGCCATGTTTCTGCATTATTTGAATAACTTGTAAATTTAGTCCCTTTTGGTATATTTTTAGTTTTTTGTGACTCTTGATTTGTAATCTAGAGATTTTATACATGTTAGACAAGCCTTCTCCGGTGGCATGATCACCCTTTTACTATTTTATTTGGATTTATTTTGTAACTACATATTTGCTATCCTGTCCAATTATGATCTTTTTGCATAATTAGTGTATATTGGTCCCCTTTGATGCAAGTTTAGTCATCTTTGACTCTTAACTTGAATTTTATAAATGTTGTATATATTGGGTAGCTCTTAGTTTGATATTATATCCTTTATTTTGCTCATGAACTAATCATTTCTTTCTATATATGTAAGCGTTTTGACTTGTTTTAGACACTTTTAAGGTACACTTTCTTTTTCTCCCTTGATTTATTTGATTCCTTTGATTTGTATATTATGCTTTGATCTTTATCTCTTGCTCTTCATCACCATTGCCTTGTTGTATATTCATATTGTTGTCTCTTGGTTTGGTAAAGACCTCTTTAAAGATTAAAGGGATGGTACCTTATGGTACATTTCCAATAAGTGACCTAATCCCAAACTTGGACTTGATTTTCATAAACATGTTTTTTCTTTAAAAATAGTGACTTTAAGATTTTATTTTTATTTTAATTTTCCCTTTAAAAAAAATGTGACCACTCCATTTAAAAAAAAATAAAATAAAATTTTCACATAAAAAACAAGTTTAACAAGTTTTAGCAAGTGAGAATGTACGTAAAAAAGTACATAGATATATTCCATTTATAACAAGATTTAAATATTATAAAAGTGTAGGAGATGAGAATTTCAACTAAGGATAAAAATATTGGTGATCACGGATATATTGGTAGTTCCATTTTACGGATATATTGGAGATATGTCGGCGGATATTTTGATACAAAATATCAATTGATCTAAAATTGATCAAAACTTTTAAAAATGTAAAATAAAGCTCTTAGAAATAAAATTAGAAGTATAATAGACATCTTAAAGTTGTTTGTTGAAGAAATTAGAAGTATATATATATATATATAAGTGTACATTGATTATTAAATTACATCAAATATTATTAGATAATAATATTGTGATATTTGATTATAATATGTTTAATTTTAAAATATATTTAATATTAAAATTATGATATATTTAATTTAATTGCATTAAATGATATAAAATAAATAATGATAAATATATAATTTTTTAATATTTAATTAATATATTAATGATATTAAAAACTTTTTGTTACTCAATTAAATGAAAATTTTTTATTTAATTATAAAATAATTATAATTGATTTATTGTTTAAAGTATTGTTTTAATATTTTGTGTATACGAAAACTTTGAATATATATACATGTGATGCAAAATAATTAACAAGGGCAAATTTGCCCTAATGGTAAGGTGGGTGCTCTCCCCACATTTCAACTCCCTCGGGTAGCAGGGCAAGAGCTCATTTTTTTAGCTTTTGCCTTGGTCAACGAGGATCGTTGACCTCACATATTTATGTGGGAAATATCGTTTCCACATGACACAGATATTTTGGCGAAATATCCTGATATTTTAATCTGTGATCTCAACTCGTTAGGATTCAAATATTATAGAAATTATGGAGATGGGAATCTCAATAATTAGTAGATAGTTAAAGGTATCTTGGTCAATGGGAATCTCAATAAATGTCATTGCCAATAAAAATTGATAGACCTGCAGGTATACCAGATCTGGGACGTCGACGTCTTGATCTGATATCAATGGCAGAAGTCAAGCTCCTGGGGCTTTGGGCGAGCACATTCAGTGACAGAGTGATATGGGCTCTAAAACTGAAGGGTATAAACTATGAGCATGTAGAAGAAGACCCTTACAACAAGACCCAACTGCTTTTACAGCATAACCCAGTTCATAAGAAGGTTCCTGTACTTATTCATGCTGGCAAACCAATTGCCGAGTCTTCCATGATCCTTGAATACATTGAAGAAACATGGCCACAGAATCCACTACTGCCTCAAGGTGCTTACGAGAGAGCCATGGCTCGTTTTTGGATCAAATTTGGTGAAGAAAATGGTAATTTAGGGTACACAACCTTTGTCTTACTAGGATAGCTTGTATTTTCTGATTGACTTCTCCTTTAGGTCTATTATTTTCTGGTTGACTTCTCCTTTTGGATCTATGTAATTTTGGACTTCAAACCTCTAGATCTGTAGATGGTCTGGATGTCGGAAACGACAAAGCTGAATGAATATCCTGGTTTGGTGTTCAACCAGTATGAAATGAAGACCAATCATACTGCATGATCATGATTATATTGATTAATATATTTGATATTCTCTAAACCTTACGCTCATTCTAAGAATAATTGTTAACGCCTCTTTCAGATGGCCACCATTTGTGCAGTCTTGAGAACTGCCGGAGCAGAACAAGAGAGGGCAATAAAAGAAGCAATGGAACTGCTGAAAATCTTAGAAGAGCAAGGCCTTGGGGACAAGAAGTTCTTTGGTGGGGATGCCATGGGACTGGCAGACATAGCGTTTGGTTGGCCCGCTTACTTGTATGGAGTCATAGAAGAAGTAGCAGGTGTTAAAGTGCTGGATGCAAACAGATTACCTCGACTGAATGCATGGATTGACAATCTTAAGGAAGTTGAAAAGATGAATGACAGAGGGAATTGATTGAATAATATTATTGATATTGAAGTGTGTATTTATACAAGGAGGTTTGAGATCTTTTTCTACAAGTTAGGAATTAGCTTACCATATTCTAGGCTATCCAGCTATAAGTCAGGAATTACAATAGGAAAACTAACATATACAGATCATCTATTCTTAATATGGAAGATTTAGGAAGATTGACTTTCCAACACTCCCCCTCAAGTTGGAGAGTGGATATCCTGCATTCCCAACTTGCGAATCATAAAAGCAAAAATCTCATTTCCCAATGGTTTGGTCAGAATGTTTGCAAGTTGGTGCGCTGAGCTCACATGTCTTGTAATAATGGAACCATCTTGGATCTTGTCCCTAATATAGTGACAATCCATCTCAATGTGTCTAGCACGCTCATGGAAAACAAGGTTGGCTGAAATGTGCAACACTGCCTTGTTGTCACAATACATCAAGGCAGGTTCCTGATGTAAAACACCCAAATCTTGCAAAAGGTACCGAAGCCACGTCAACTCACAACAAGCTCCTGTCATTGCACGATACTCTGCTTCGGCTGAAGAGAGTGACACTGTTTTCTGTCGCTTTGATCTCCAAGAAATCAGTGAAGGTCCAAGGAATATACAGTAGCTTGTAGTGGACCTTCTAGTAAGTAGACAACCTGCCCAATCAGAATCATAGTAGGCTCTCAATCTGAAATCATTATTCGAAGAGAAGAACAGACCCTGACCAGGTGCATTCTTGAGATAACGCACAACTTTGAATGCTGCTTCCATATGTGCCTTTCTCGGTTGATGCATAAACCGACTTAACACATGAACTGCATAAGTGATATCTGGCCTCGACATAGTTAGATATATTAACCTTCCAACCAATCTCTTATAACGACCTTGATCCTTGAGCAAATCACTCTTATCAGACAATTTCAATCCTCTTTCCATAGGTGTATCAATAGGGGCAGCGCCCAACAATCCCGTATCCTCAATAATCTCTAATGCATATTTACGTTGGGAAATAAAAATCCCATTTTTAGAAGCAGAAACCTCAATGCCAAGAAAGTATTTTAAATTACCCAGATCTTTGAGATGAAAATGACTATGCAGAATTTTTTTTGTGGTAGCAATGCTGACAGGATCATTTCCAGTAATTAGAATATCATCAACATATATCAAGAGGGCAGTAAAGGACTTGCCTTGTTTTCTAGTGAACAAAGAATAATCGGCTCGAGATTGTGCATAACCGGCGGATCGAATAGCTTCTGAGAACTTGGCGAACCACTGGCGAGAAGCTTGTTTCAAAGCGTAGAGTGATTTATGAAGGCGACATACCAAGTTTTCCTCCTCCTGTCGCCGAAGCCCTGGCGGCGGAGACATATATATTTCCTCATGTAAGTCGCCATGAAGAAAAGTGTTGTTAACATCTATTTGATGAAGAGACCAGCCATAGGCTGCGGCCAATGCAAGCAAGCAGCGGACAATTATGATCTTGGCAGTGGGGGAAAAGGTATCCTGATAATCAACACCTTCTAATTGAGTAAAGCCTTTCGCTACCAATTGTGCTTTGTAACGCTCAATAGACCCATATGAACGGTGTTTAATTTTATACACCCATCGACAGCCAATCGGTGTCTTGCCGACCGGAAGTGGAGTGACAGACCAAGTGTCATTAGCTTGGAGAGCCTGCAATTCAAAACGCATTGCCTCCTGCCACTCAGGATGAGCGGCGACTTTCGAATAAGACCTGGGTTTTGTGACAACACTATGTTGAGCAACAAAAGATGTATATGCAGGCTTATATCTATGATAAGAAACATAATTGGCCAGTGGATATCGTGTACCTTTAGTTGGACCTGGAATCAAGGAAGACGATTGATCAGAGGAAACGTGGGAGCAAACATAATCGTGGAGCTTGATTGGCGGGGCAATATGGCGGCTGGAGCGACGAAGTGGGGCGGCTGGAGCGACGAAGTGGAGCGGCTGGTTTGGGTGAGTGTGTTTCTGGTGAAAAGATGGGTGTCTTGGCTGGAGGAGCGGACGAGATGGATGCAAACGGTGGCACCGGAGAAGGCGATACTAGAGTTGTAGAAGGCGATGGTGGAGGGTTTGGATCAATCTAAGAAGAAGGTTCGATAACGAGTTTTGAAGGTCGAGAAGGAGAGGAAAAGTCGTCATTTTCTGTGGTGGGAGACGGCGTGCTTGTGTGGTTGGAAAGAAGAGGGGAAAATGCGTGAGAAGTAGAGTTAAGGGAGGAAGAGATGTCGTGGGCCACCAAGGGGATTGGACCAGAATTATGGGTCAACGAAGGGAGAGTAGAGTTGGGCTTGAGAGAGACATAAGGAAAAATATCTTCATGAAATTTGACATCTCGGCTAGTAAAGACCTTTTTGGTTGATAAATCAAATAATTTGTATGCTTTCTGACCAACAGGATAACCGATGAAGATGGATGGCATGGCACGGTAATCAAATTTGTGAGAAGTGTGAACATTGGTGGCATATGCTAAACATCCGAAAACACGGAGATGGGAGTAAGAAGGTGGTTTTGAGTAAAGCAATTCAAAAGGAGTTTTGAAAGATAATACTGGTGAAGGTAACCGACTGATGATGTGTATGGCAGTGACAACACACTCTCCCCAAAATTGAGTGGGAACTTGAGCATGAAATTTCAAAGCTCGGACTACTTGTAAAATATGACGATGTTTGCGTTCCACAACCCCATTTTGTTGAGGCGTGTAAACACAAGAATTCTGAAAGATGACACCATTATCTTGAAAAAAAGAACGAAGTGAGGTAAATTCTCCACCATTGTCACTTCGAAAAGTTTTAATGCGAAATTCAAATTGTGTGAACACATAGCTGAAGAAACGTTTTAAAAGTGATTGTGTTTCATCTTTATGTCGCATTAAAAATATCCATGTGAAACGTGTATAATCATCGACAATAGTGAGAAAGTAATGGGCACCAAACAGAGAAGGGTGTCGATAACGACCCCAAATGTCACAATGAATAATCTCAAAAGGTTTTGTAGAAGAAATAGTGCTAGTACCAAAAGGTAAATGACTTTGCTTAGCCAAAGGACATATAGGGCAAGCATTATTAGTTTGAACAGAAAAATTCAAAAAATTCTTGGCAATGAAACTCAAATGAGAAGGTGATACATGGCCTAAGCGACTGTGCCAGAGATCGGTGGAAAAGATGGCGAGATTGCAGGCTGGTTGGTTTGTGGATGAGGAATGGTTGGTTAAAGATTTCTCCGTCGCTAGTGCCACCAAATAGTATAGTCTGTCACGTTGTTTACCCAAACCAATCGTCCTCCTCGTAGCCAGATCCTGCAAAATACACCAATAAGGGAAAAACGTCACTGAACAATTTAGACCTCTTGTCAAACGACTAACTGATATTAAATCAATTTTGAATGTAGGCACAGATAAGACATCATGCAGATAATAGACGGAATTCAGAGGCAAAGACCCTTTCGTAACAATATTCGTTTTTTCTCCGCTAGGCAACAATACGGGCGGTAACGAGCAATTTTTATCTTTATGCAATAACTTAAAGGATGAAGTAATATGATCCGTCGCCCCACTATCAATAATCCAATTGCGGGAAGCGACTTTGGACAAACCTGGCTTTGTTACCACGTTCACTTTGGAACTAGAGTTTTCATCTTGGTTATTAAGAAGTGACAAAAGTTGCTTGAGTTGGGCTTCTGACAATGCAACTGCAGGTTTCCTTTCATCCGCCTCAGAAACTTGGTTAGTCGTAGAAAAACTTTTATTCCGATTTGAGTTTGAGCCTAAGTTCATTCTTGCTTTAGGATGGTCTGGTGGGTATCCATGTAGTTGAAAACACTTTTGGACCCAATGATCCATATCTCCACAATACGAGCACTGGGGGCGTCCTCTTCCAGAACCCATGCGGTGCCGATCTTGATCAAAAAATGGTCTGCCATCTTGTCCCTGAGAAGATTGATTCACCCGGAAATTTTGAGAACCAAAGGGGCAATCAGTCGGTTCCATCCTTCCTGTGTTCAATCGATCTATTCTGTCCTTCCAAGTTGCCGAAGACTTGCCATTACTGCGCACGACCATAGCAGCACTTGCGGCAGATTCCGCTCCTGCTTTCGTCGAAGTGAGGAGGCGCTGCTTTTCTTCTTGAGAGACAGGGGAGTATGCTTGGAGGACAGAAGAGAGAGGATTCATCAGGAGGATTTGCCCGTGAATAGCACTGTAAGATTCATTCAAACCCATCAGAAATTGCATCAATTTTTGTTGATCTTGTTGTGCCCCATGTGCTGCAGCGTTGTAGGAAGCTAGTTCATCCCACAGGCCTTTCAATTTTGTGTAATAGGCAGAGACAGAGAGTTGCTCTTGTCTAAGACAAGTAATATCTCGTTGAATTTCAAAGATGCGAGACGCATTGCTCTGAGAGAATCGCTCACACAGATCTTCCCAAACTTCATGAGCAGTAGAATAATAGATTACACTGTCCGCAATTTCTGGATTGAGAGTATTGACGATCTAGGAGTGAACCATGTCGTTACATCGTCACCAAGTTGCATAACCTTCAGGATCAATTTCTTCTGAAGGAGCCTTGATCGAGCCATTAACAAAACCCAATTTGTTCTTGGAGTTTAAAGTTAGAATCATAGCCCTTTTCCAAGCCGAATAATTGTCTCCATTCAAAGATTTGGAAATCAAAACCAAACTTGGGTGATCTGAATGGTGAGTGAAATAGGGATTAGAGAGATCTGCCTTTGAGAAATCTGTAGGAATCTCTAATTTTGCCATGATGATTGAAAAAAAAGAAATGCTACACGAGATATTAGAGTGCAACAATGAATCAGGATTTTAGTCCTGCTCTAATACCATGAAAAGATGAATGACAGAGGGAATTGACTGAATAATATTATTGATGTTGAAGTGTGTATTTATACAAGGAGGTTTGAGATCTTTTTCTACAAGTCAGGAATTAGCTTACCATATTCTAGGCTATCTAGCTATAAGTCAGGAATTACAATAGGAAAACTAACATATATAGATCATCTATTCTTAATATGGAAGATTTAGGAAGATTGACTTTCCAACAAAAGTTCCTGTGATCAAAGAAAATCTGCCTGACCGCTAGAAACTATTGGGACACCTGAAACGCAGAAGGAAGACTCACCTCGCACTTCCAAATTGTAATAACTAGTATGGATTTCTGATCTTTAATTTGTATCCTATTTCCTTAGTATGCATTAACATTAATGGGAAGAATCTTTTGTTTTTTAGAAAATATTCCGCTGGACTAATTAGATTTTTGAAGATATGAAGTCTTGTTAAGCTATGATCTTTTAAAAGCTTAAGACTGTATTTAGTTCCAAGAAAGTGTGAGAAAAATAAAATATAGAGAAAAAAATAGAAGGAAAGAAAAATGTATAAGTTAAAATTTTAAAAATATATATTTTTTTATTTGGTTATTCAAGAAAAATTAAAAAGAAATTATTGAGGAATACAATTTATGTTTTTTCCAAACATTGCTCAAAAGCCTAAGGAAAATGAGAAGGGAATCTTTTAGCATTTTACCTTCTATTTATCTTAGAATTTTTCCCTCATATTTTTCATCACATCTAGCCTTAAGAAAGACATTTTTTTTAAATATTAGTTTTCTTTCTTAGTACTTTATAGCCTAAAAAGTTAGGTGGTGGGTCGTGTGTAGACCCACAATTTTGTCCCTTTAGCACATGTCTTTAAATTCACTTCCAGTGCTCCACGATAGTTCCTTGGTGGCCCATTACTACTCGTACGACTTACCTTTTTCTGAGTCACCTCGGAGACTTTGGTTGAGGGATTATTTGATCCCTTATTGTGACCCTTGGCAGCCCTAACTTAGACTTAGGCTTTTTTTTTTGTTTTTTTTTAAGATAGCTTTTAGATACACTTGGCCCATTAGGCACCGCTCTAGGCCCACTTAGGCCCACTTGGCCCATTAGGCACTTTTAGACTCACTTTTTATATGACTCGCTTGATTGCATGACCGATATGACTTGTGTGGCTTGCATGACTTTCTTTATTATTTTCATTTCATTTCATTTTATTTTATTATATTATATTATAAGTTTTCTAACTGAGACTTCTTGGTTTATCTTTGGTATGAGGAAAAGGGTAGCGATTTTTTTTTTGGAAGGAGAATAACCAGAATTTTGAAAAATGGGAGATTTTATTTTTAGAGGGACAACACATATACTTCTTCCATGTGGGGATCGGCTACAAGAAGGAAAGAAAGGAAAGAAAGGAGAAAAGGAAGTAGGATTTTCCTTTTCAGCAAGAAGGTTTTTTTTGGAAAAGTGGGACTGGCAGCACAGATAAAAGGGAGGATTTTTCTTTGAGAAAGAGCACGCATTGGAGGCATTGGAGAGGGAGGGAGGAAAAGCACGCAGCAACGAGAAGAGAGGATTGCAGCAAAAGACTGTCCAGGTATGCTCCTTCTTACTCTCAATGTTCCTATCCCTATTCGATTTCTCCACTTGGTCGTCTTTTCGTTTTAATATTTTTTATATTGTTGATTGGTGTGGACGGAAAGGGCTACTAAGATTGTTGTGTTGAAGTTGATTCCTGTTATTCATTATGCTCTCATTCATATTCCGTTCTTCTTTATTCTCTTACTGATTCCAAGACGCCATTTATATCAGCATGAACATCATGATCGCTAACTCGATTGTTTGCTGAATCTGATTGCTTGTGATTGTTTGTCTATCTCACCTGTTCAAAGCCCGTTGATTTGAAATATGAAACGTGGCTCTTCCTAGTTCCGTTCTTATTTTATTTTATTTTTTTTTTTTTCTCTTTTCTTTCTTCTTCTCCTTTGGTACTCTGTTTTCGGTTACCATTCTCTCTATCCGATGCTTGCTTATGAGATTCTTCTAAGAACTGCTGGAGTGGGGGATTCGAACTTGGAAGGATGAGACAGAAAGAAGATGCGGGGCTTCTATGCGAGTTCATCTGCTGAAACAGGGTACAACCCTCACTTGTTGCCCAGCTTCTTACCGCGAGGTCTTGGCCAATTCAGTCAAGTGATATGTGCGGCTCCTCTAGTAGAAATCCGGGAAAGATGTGACAAATTTAGAGATTATCTCCTCAGGACCCATGTTGGGAGGAGATTTGTCTTGGAAAACGAATATGGGTATGGCTGATTTGAGAGCAACTTTTGGTAGAGGTCAGAAGCATAAACTGAGCATTTACATACATCAGATGTGTACTTTGATGCTGTTCGATAATGCTCATCGTTTAAATTATAAAGGAACAGAGTAAGCTACAGAGATCTCTGCCTCGTATTTAAAGAGAGGCCTGTAATCTAGGACTGGTGTTAAGGGAGAAAAATATTCTCGGGAAGAAGCAGAGCAGAGAGAGAGGAGGCCAAGATTCCTGCCCTATCCGTCCCCATCTGCTTCTTTGTAATTTCATCCCCTACTGTGCCTTCTAGTCCTTCTTCTCACTTTGTCATCATCAGCTCAGTGCACGTTGCGCAAGCCTAAGAAGCATAGGCAGAGGGACGTGGCTTATGATGGGGATGCTGATTGGGAGATTCTGATACATGAGCAAAGTTTTCCTCAAAGTCACTTAGTCGAAGATACTGACCAGCCTTTAAGAACAAGAAGGAAGTTTGATTCCTCTCTAAATATGGTTTCAGGGACTGATAATGGAAGGGGTAGTGTTTTATGTTCTAGAATGTCAAGAAAACAGTTGAGGTTCCTGTTCTTATAGCCTTAAGTTGATTGGTAAGGCAGCTATAGATCATCAGGATTCAAGCTCTTCTGATCATGTAAACCATGCCTTGTCAGTCCTCCGTAAACTTTTTGGGGAGACTTCAGTACCTAATCCAGTTGCTTCAGTAGTGAGAAACTGAGGGAAAGATCCTTTTAGTTATGGTGTCTACTCATATGTTGTTCTAGGAGCATCTGGGGAAGACTATGATACATTGGGAAGGCCTGTATTACTCAATCTTCTTAGATACAGAATGGTAAAATAGAAGAGAACATCTTGTTTAACAAGAAGATGGACAGAGAAAGGTATGAAAGGTTTCTTGATGCATATTCCTTGAAAAAGAATCTGGAGGTTCTCTCATTTGGTGATCAGACAGTTATAGTGCTGTGGATGCTTGCACATGAACCAATTTCTTTAAAGAATGTTTGCTGTGTCTCTTGGGTTCGAAAGTAGTGATTTATGTTACGCATCAAGTAGAGTTCTTACCTGTTGCTGATTTGGTCATAAAAGATGTAATCTTTTTTTTTTTTTTCAGAGCAAGAACCCATGTTATCCTTTGCTTCAGAATTACTAGATCATGTGGGCTTTCAAGAGAACGAAATTGTGACAAAGGCTTTCATAGAGGCACTTACAAGCAAGACGATTCTGAATCTGTATGCTTGGAAGCTTCAGTTTTTAAGGCTCTGTTTCATTTCATATATTGGGATCCATTACCTAGCATAGAAGAGTTCTTCTACTTTGAGAGGCTTAGTATCTGCTCAACAGATTGGTACAGTCCAGGTAGGTCCAGGCAGCTATGCGAGTCTAATCTCCATGAAGATGCTGCTGTAAATATTGTAGCAACTACCTTAGCTTGTGATCAGAATAGTACCACCGTTTCCAGCTAAAAGTTGGATATCACAGATTTGTTGAAATCTTTGAAAAATAAGAGCTGAAGCTCCTTCACAATCCATTGTAGTCACAAGGCAGTGCACATGAGGAACTAAATGCAGAACAGCTTGCTCGGGGTCTCAAGTCTTTTGAGTTGAAGACAACATTTGAGGATGCTTTGCTTGGGCATACAAGCGACAGAGATTGCAAAAGACGTTCGCTCTGATCCTATTCAAGATTGGATTCTTGTGGTCAAATCACCACTGTCAATAACCAATTTCCTTCTCATGGCAACAGAATTTTCTGTTTTTGAAATGCAAGCAAGTGGACATTATATTGCATGCTCTAGAGGAATATTTGGCCCGGAAAAAAACTGTAAGAGTTTATGATGATGAGATTAGAAATCCCTTGTACTTTTCACTGTTTCCGCAAAGAGGATGGCTGCCAATACATGAAGCCATTCATATATCCCATCCTAGCAGAGCTCCAAGTAAAACGATGCGCTTAAGAAGTTCAATTTCTGGAAGGATTGTTCAAATCATTATAGAACAAAAACCATGAAAAAGAGCAATCGCTTCTGGAGGAAATCATTAATTATTGGTTCATGATTGCTAGGTGTCCCCCACTCACGTTGAGGCTTTTAGATATAACAGGGAGAAGACAAGCATGGAAGAGTTCTCTCCCATTTTACTCAAAAAGAATAATGAAGTGATTTTTGAAGAAATAATTGAAGAGGAGAAAGTAGGGATCTCTATGAAGCTTTGCAAGAGCTGTACGGGCAGTTTCTCGATGAATTAAGGGTTCACATAGGCACCAAACCCACACCAGAAACTGGAGAGAAAATTTAGCTACAGCAGCTTCAAGAAATACTCTGGGTTATCAGAATCCTTTATAGAACTTGTGCAAGAAGAAGTTGATAATCCTCATAACTTCTTTAGAGTCCTAAAAGCAGCATTTCAGAGTCGAGGAGTTGATGTATTAAAGCTCAAACGTCTCTCATCTGATTACCATCATACATACATGTTATAACGATTCAATCACTGGAGAGAACCTGTACGGCTTGTCAGGTTTTGTCAGGTTGAGTGTTAATGGGCTGAAGCTCGGGTACTGGATGATTGGCTTTGAGATATTCCAATAGGTTGATGAGGAAGAGAATTGATTTTCCAAGACTTGAGATAAGAATGAACTTTTTGATCCCTAAAGGCAACAATAAACTGGGAATCTGCATGCTAGGTAGTGGCCGAGACATGGTTTGATGTCCAAGAGGACCGCGAAGAGCATAAACTTGTGCCCAACCATAATCGGATATGCTCATACCTCATCTCAGAACCTATAGACTGTGCAATAAGATATGCCTTCTTGCTGCCGCATTCATTGTTCAATTTATTGGTATCCATGATGAGCAGCTCAAGGACAACAGTAGTATAGCAGTTTGCTTGTTCAAAGAATTTGGGAGGAATGAAGACTGGCATCTAAGGGCGAACTGGCAGTGGTAAATTAACCCTCATACAGACCCTCTTTCGAATTGTCGAACCTGCTACTGGCCAGATTATGATAGACGGTTTCAGCATCTGTTGTTGGACTACATGATTTGCGGTCCAGACTAAGCATTATCCTTCAGGATCCAACCATGTTTGAAGGGGCTGTACGGAGCAATCTTGACCCATTTGAAGAGTACTCAGATTTAGGTTTTGGGAGGCTCTGGACAAGTGCCAGCTTTGGGATAAAGTCAGGAAGAAATAAGGAAGGCCAGATTCTGCATCTACTAAGAATGGAGAGAATTGGAGCATGGGTCAGAGGTAGCTAGTTTGTCTTGGCTGAGTGCTACTCAAGAAAAACAAGGTTGTGGTGCTTAATGAAACATAGATGAAGAATGAAGAAATCGGTGAAGACATTATGGGATTGAAAGAAAAGCAATTCTGATAAGTTTTTCGAGAAGAAACAGATGGGCAGAATAGTGAAGACATTATGCAGAAATTTAAGGTCATTTAGGTTTGATGGGGAAATAGAGCTGGACAGAATCGCAGAGTTTATGCCAATTCAGTTACTCCTACTTCCAAGAGCTTCCTAGCTAGTACTGCAAAATCTATTTAGTAACTGCTTCAGTCTGAGCCCATAGATCCAAGGAAAACATAGACATGGAAAGTTGATTATGCCAGGATAGCCTCGGAAGGTGACAAAAGAAGGCAGAATATATTTGGGGATTCAACGCCAGCAAGATAGTCTCAAATCTTATTCCCAAGCTCCACTCCATCTTGGCATCCTTGCTACACACACCTTCTCCTCTATTTGCTTCTTTGATTGGGAATTTACTGTTTTAAATTGAATTTTAGAACCGTTGTTCAACTAAACATTCTCAAGTTTGGAAAACCCATATTTAGACCCTCTCTAGGCAATAAAATCCAGATTTCAACACCCTTCTGCTGCCATTTTCCTTCGGGCATGCACTTTCAATGTTTTATTTGATTTTTAACTATTTTTGTGTTTTTCTTGATTTTCAATAAGCATGAATACACTTCATGATTCCAAACAATGGAATTCATAGAACGAACTCATGCGAAATCAACTAGGGCTTTGGTGGGGGCCCGACATTCATGACATCCTCTTCCATATTGTTTGCTTGATATCTAATTGATTTTTTATTCTTCTTGATGAAATACTTGAATTCACTTTATATCTATTGTTGAGATACCCTTGTTCCCATAGACATGTGGATGCTCGCTAATCAGGTACGCTCTTCCCACCCTACAACTCTAAAATTCTATGAATGTGTACGTTATCATGAGCCATGACTATGTTTGATGCCATAATCGATTGCCTTGATGCTTGTTTGATCATCTTTGATAAAATACATATTATGTGTCATATTTTCAAGCTAACCTCTCATGTTTTATGATAGCACTGGAGAAGCCGTTCAGGTACGCGCTTCGACTCTTTCTTATGGTTGGTTTTCTTGTTAGGCATGCAATATTCGAAATCACCTAGCCTACTTAGGTATCCATAATTAACTGACTAATGGCCACACTTCCCTTAACTTTGTCAGTAGAGACCTCTTTAGGGCTTAGAGGGGTGCTACCTCCTAGAGGTACCTTCCCAATAAGTAACCTGATCCCCGGACCTAGACTCGGGTTTTTCAAAGACACGCTTTTCCAAAAATTATGGAGTCATTTTTTAGGGTTTTATTTCTTGTTTTATTTTCCCTTTAAAAATAAAAATTAAATAAGTGGCGACTCCAACTTTTTTTCAAAAATCATATTTTTCACAAATAAAAAAGCGAGTCTCGCTGATGCGAGTGGGGACGCACTCTGAAAAATGCGGGTCACATCGTGAATCGGGACCAAACAATTCATTTTGGGCATTTGGCACACTGCTTTATTTGGCGCTCAAGTTAAAACAAGACTCCATATAGATCGACTCCTTCTTAAGTTAAATTGAGCCATTTGGTAGTGGTAATTAAAAATAATTTTATATTTATAAAAATAAAGAACTAGTTTTTAAAAAATTTATAATATTGTTTTATAGTTGTTTTCTGAAGATAATATTTAAAAGTGAAATTGAAATAGATAATAGTTTTAAGAGAATAATATAGATTCATTTCATCTTATTTTAAAGGCATTCTGACACTAGAAGATTTTCTTCATCAAGCAAACTACTGTCTGTCTACTTCAATAATTTCCGAATTCCAATTACCTTCAAATATGTGGATTTCAACAAGTTTGAAGTCTGTTAAATTTTTCCATAAATAGAGATATCAAGTTCATCACAAGATAGAGGCGAGTAAGCGAGAATTAGAGTTATTAAGAGTATTCTCCAAAATTTTATCTTTGCTTTTGTAATCCCTCTCCTTTAAAAAAAAAAC
This sequence comes from Vitis amurensis, assembly GCA_037355405.1. Taxonomy (NCBI): domain Eukaryota; kingdom Viridiplantae; phylum Streptophyta; class Magnoliopsida; order Vitales; family Vitaceae; genus Vitis; species Vitis amurensis. Next base: position 28,857 of record JBAPGN010002890.1, read on the forward strand.
TTCTCCTTTGTAATCAAATCCCTCTATTGTCAACAGGCTAGTCTGATACAAACTCTTTTGTAATCAAGAAATAATTTCAATACATAGTTTTATTTTAAATTTAATTTTTGTGTTCTTATGTTCAATTTCTATGTTTATTTTAATCTCTTTCTCAATTACATGTACTTTATGAATTTTATTTAATGTTTCTAAATTTTTTATTAGGTAAATAAATTCTAAAGAAAGAGATACTTAAAATAATATTTCCTAATTTTTTTAAAATAATTTGAATCTCAAAAACTAACCCAATTGGTACTAAAAATTCACAAAACTTAAAAAAAAAAAAAAAAATCCAATTAATATTAAAAATTTACCACCAATGAATGACTTTGATAGTTTTTTCTTTACACATTACTATATATTTTAAAATTTTTTTAGTAGGAAAATATAACTTTTAAATCAAGTGAAACTTAATCCATTAGTTCATTAATGGGTCTAATAATTTTTAAAAATAATTTGAAACTCAAATACTAACCAAATTAATATTAAAAATTTATGAACAAAAATTTGTCTTGATTCATTCTATTGTTTCTCTTCTGTATAGAATTGTAATAACCATAATTTTCTCATTATACAAATATATTTTGAATCAAGAAAAACTTAACACTTAATGTGTTGAGATATTAGGAATATTGAGATACTAAGAATATTGAGATCTTAGGAAAGTTGAGATATTAAGATATTAGTTGTTATTTCCTTATATTATTCTTTCCTTGTATCATTCTTTCCCATTCTTAGAATAGTGATTACCCTCTATATATACTCTGTACATGAACGAATGAAAGTATAAATGAAAAATTACCATTCATCAATTTGAAGATAATGTGTGGATTTATTAACGAGTCTAACAATTTTTAAAAATAGTTTAAAATTCATAAATAAGTTCAATTAGTATTACAAAATAATAAACCAAAATTGGTTAAAATAAGCCATCAACCTATTATTTCTCCTCTATATACAACTATACTTTTCTAAATTTCTCATTAAGCAAATAGATTATAAATAAAGTAATATTAAATTAAATGAAACTTAATGGTTTAATTTTTTTTAATGAATCTACTAATTTTTTTTTATAATAATTTAGAATTAAAAAAAATTGAATTAATTATAGATTTAATCAAAACTAATCCAAAATACTCTAGCCATAATTGAGTATTGAATATGTACATATAATGAAAAACTTGGCTTATTTATATATTAAAAAAAACTTTGTTTATTTTTAGATTTATTTTAAAATATATAATTAATTATCAATAATAATAATAATAATAATAATATTTTTAACAAAATGTAATTATGCCTTTATAAAGATTTTAGTATTTATATTTATAATATATAGAAAATTGTATATTTTTAATGAAAAATATAATTTATGATTTTATTATAATCTTAATATTCATCTTTTACTAAAAAACTATTTTTAAAAATTTATTTATAGTTACTAAATTATTATTATTATTTTTTAATAAGGTTCAAATTAAATTTAATTAATATTATATAAATATAATTTATAATTTTTCTATAAAATCAAAATAAAAAAATAAATAAATTTTGAAACAACTAAAATTAGTAGATATGAGAATCAGGTAGAGTTTAAAATTGGTCTTGTTATAGATATAAGAAAACAAAGAAATTTCACTCCCACAAAGTAAATGTATAATAGATGAAGAAATTGGCATTCTGCAAAAGAAATCAGCGATATTCCTGAAACAGTTTGTCCAAATCTGGATGCTGTTACATGCTTTTGTAAAAGATACAAGATGTAAATATAGATGAGCTGGTAAGGACATCAAACTACGGAACAGTTCTCATCATCGAGGCACAGCCAGTAGAAGCTGTTAGACCATTGACAGAAGAATGCTACCACTTGCTATTTTCTTGGTTATTGGCGAATCTCCCACCAGAGAAGGCAGGTCGTGCAGGCTGTCGAAGGGTTAGGCTTTCGCTTCTTAACATGATATTACAAGATGACATGGTTGGCCTGTCAAATGCATCTTCCTGGACACACAATAACCCAATATGGTAGCATCTCAAAAATTCATCTGGGCAACATGAATCACCCAATAATGGATCCATCAGCTCCAACCCTTTTCCTTCATTCCATAGTTGCCATGCCTGCATCATCATTTAGTGGGGGTTAGGCTAAGCAATACGTACAATAGAGATCTTGCTCATCTCAAGAGAAAAAAGAATCCAATAATGTGATAACATGATGCTAACATGTTATCACATTTTTTCATTTGGAGATTATACTGCAACTACTTTAAATAAACTTACATATGATAGGAGGCTTAGACCCATTCCAGAGAGATGGAAACCAGCATTCTTTCTCCCAGTTATGATCTCAAGCAAGACAACTCCAAAACTGAAAAACATCAGACTTATTGGAGTATAGCCCTTCATAGCATACTTGGAGCATGTATCCACTGTCAAGGATTAAGGGGAAATATAAGTTCAGTAAAAGTTGAAATACAACACATATATAGAACACATTTTTGAAAATTAAAAAGAATGTACTTACTATGATCCCCACTATTTTAGCAGTGTTAGTTCCATTCTCACTTCCCTGCAAAGATCTTGCCAACCCGAAGTCCGATATCTTCGGATTCATGTACCATCCAATAAAATATTGCTAGGCTTTAAGTCCCTATGGATGATCCTAAGGCGAGAATCCTCATGCAAATATGAAATGCCCCGAGCAATTCCATTAATGATGCTAAATCGTGTTTTTCCAATCTAGTTCCAAACCTCTAGTTGAATCTGATAATCATGAAGAAACCAAATTCAAGTCAAGTATCATATGTTTCTGATATTGTTCCTCTCTTCAAGCATCTAGAATAGCAACGCATTCAAAATTAATTGGCCATACTCAAAAAGGAAGAAATCTAAGCTTTTGTTGGGCATATATTCTAAATGAGCAACAATTCATTTCCCTCTAAGCAGCAACCCAAGAGTCTCACAAGGTTTCTATGTTGTAGTTTGGCAATCAGAATAACTTCATTCTTGAATTCCTGTAATCCTTGGCCCAGAAGTTTTGGAAAGCCTCTTAAACAGCAATTTCCTTTCCGTCTGCAATGTCCCCTGCAAGCAATTTTTTGGTCCCACGGACCATTCCACAAGAAGAAAGCAAACATCGTAAGACTGCATTAATTTTCTAAAATACTGCATTCCCATGTTCCCCTCCCTACCTGGGAGTGGCAGTGACTGATGGCTACTTGAAAATCTACTGTCATCAGCATGATTACCTTATAAACTGGGCCGAACCCACCCTTCCCCGAGCTTGTTGTCATTAGAGAAATGCTGTGTAGCTTCGTACACGATATCAAACCCAATCACAGGAAACTCCTTCGATTTCGCTAGCAATATCTCCTTGTAAGTTTTCACTTGAGTAATCTTCAGCGTCTAGTCTCCCCTCCTCCAGGTCAAGTAAACAAAGATCTCCCTTACTTTCTTTCTCCTCTGCAGAACATAGACTAATTCACTCACATAATGAGAAGTATTAGCATAGTTGTGGCATCAGCTGGTTAGCTAGGTAACCTGGATCTGCTCCCTTCCTTCCCTAATCACATAGTAACACAGAAGCCACCACTACAATTCCTGATAAACTTGTGCCAATAGCAATCCATTTTGTTTTCCTTCTTTCCCTTCCTATAACAAAGCATTTTTTATTTATTTTATTTTATAATTTACTAATAATTAGTATATTTTAGGGAAGATGATAACCATACCGCGTGGACTGATGCTCGAGGGAACTTGAGCTTCAACAATGGGAACTTGAGCTTCAACAACGGGGTCCTCCACAGCCGCAAACGGGTAGACCTCGTACCTTATGTAACAGCTTGGCGCAAGAACTCTTCCACCCTGCTTTCCTTCCATGAAGTTGGGAATATAACCAACAACTTCATCCAGGCATCGGCGGCAGTAAGACATTCGTAAATCTCGTGTACACTGCACAACACCGTACAAAGTGAGAAAATTGGAGGCTACAACCTGGCCAATTGCATACATGCCATCAGAGGAAGTGGCTTCGGCAGTCAGATTTTGGAACATTTCACCCAATTTCTGGTCAAATTTATCTGGGGCAGAGACGTTTTGTGTATTCCACATATAAAGAGTTGGGCTCATCTCCAGATTAGAGAAGAAAGATCTGTTGGAATAGCGCAGAAAACACTCGTCGTACCATATAATTGCCTCCTTCTTGTGTTGGCAAACCTGTACAATCTTCAAAGTGGCAGCATCGATGCAACTCCGGCAGATATGTTTAGAGACATCGGGTCTACAGAGGAAGAGACCGTAGACTTTGTCTGGGTCTTCCCCTTCAAATACCATAGAAAAGGATGAAAGGCCACTTTCATTGTTAAGGGATCGGCTGAGGAGGGCACCAAGGTTGCTCTGGAATTTGGTACTACCAGCATGGTTATTATTATTGCAAAATGTATCGAGATACCCAGGTTGGTAATTGGCCGGAGTTTGGGACCAAGCAAGGGGTAGAGAGTAAAGAAAGATAGAGAGGAAGACAATAACAACGGACATCTGCTTTTGTCCTCTGGGATAAATCAAACTACCAACGGATTGTTTAATTGGTTGGACGACAATCTTACCATCTTACAGACAACTGAATTGATAAATCCCCAGGATAGAAAGGCTCGTTAGCCAAGGAGTGTTGAAGGTTAGTCAACGAAGGTGATGGACTTTTCCAAATACCATCCCTTCTTTTCTTTACTTCTTGATTTTTGCAGGCTTGCATGACTCAACTTTTTAAAATATGACCCTTGAAACTATTTTCAAACTTTAAGATAGCATGTACGAGAAAAAAATTTATCAGGGAGGGGAGTCTTGTGATGTGCATTGGGTTTTTTCTACTCATCCTATCCAAAAAGTCTTGTTAAACCTTTCTTAGAATGTGGTGGGACCAAATTTCATTGGGGCCAAGTACCTAACAAACTCCACCATTACCTTGAGGATAGACTTTGTTGAAATTCATTTATTAATAGCTTTATATATTGAATAACACTCAACTATATAAGTTGTCTTATCTAAAAGCATGAGCTTGTCTAATAGATTTTAACTTGCTCAGATCAATTTTTGAGAAGTTGGATAAATTTTATTAAAAGAACTTATAGCTTAAAAATAAATTAATACGAAACTTAAGAAAATGTTATTTTTTATAAAAGTTTTATTTTAATTTTGATTTCAACTTTAATTTTTTATTGAATTAAGAAATAACAAATTATCCTAATGCCTTTAATTTTTAGAATAAATATTAGTAACAAAAAAATCACCTAAAAACCAAATATTGAACCCAAAAGATTCGGGGGAATCTTTTAAAAGTGCCGTCAAATCATAACTTCATATTTCCATGGGATTTAATTGGCCATGGGGGTGGTTTGAAGTATTTGTTGGGAAAGAAAGTGAGAGAAAGGTGGACACTTCAAAGGGGGAGATACTCCTTTTTCTTTTGTACCATGTTCACATTCATGCGAAGGAGAAAATCTAGCTATTCCCTTTCATTTCCACCCTAATTTCAATGGTCCTATACATTGATTGCACCTGAGGCTTCTCACCTCCTAACTTCTATCACAAAATTCAATGCCGCCATTGGCTTTTTCAGCTACCAACACTCTCCTCTTCTCATCTGCCCCCACCCTCCCCTCTCTCGTTTCTCGTTTTGAAATTGTCATTTAAACTTTAAGGAGAGAACTTCACTTGAAATTTTAAGTTATTTTTTAAAAAGATATTTTCCTTTTTGGATTATAATTGTCGAATTGATTTTACAAATAATAATCCCACAAATCAAAAGACTCTAATTGGAAGATGCTCAGAGGCAGCAGCTCCTTGATAAGATCATTGACTCCTAACATGTAATAGCCCAAACTCAATTCAAGGGTAAAATCATAATTTTAAAAATAAATAAATAATTAAATTAATTTAATAAAGGTAGAAAAGTCTTTTCATTTTCTAAAACCTTAGGTATAAATTATATTTTGTCTATATTTTTTATTCAAAAAAACCTTTTTACATTGAGATTAAAAAAATCAAAGAATATAATATTGAAAATTTAAAAGTTTAAGATTGAAGATAAGTTTTTTAGGTAAAATTTTTAATCCTTAAATTAGTATTTTATATTCGTTAATTAGTTTTAAACATTTTACATATTCTTTGGAAGATCTCAATTTAAATTAGAGTTTATTAAATTAATTTTTAGATAAAAAAATTAAAAATTTATTAATATGAATAGATGTATTAAAAAAGATTGAAAAATTTTAGATATTCAAATTAATTAGAAAAAAGAAAAGAAAACGTGTAGATATACGTATTGTGTGAAAAGAAAATAAAAAATGATAAAAAATAATTATAACGAGAGGCGTTCTGTGGCTCTGTACAGTTGTGAGATTAGAAAGAAAGAAAAAAAAATGGAGGAGGCATGGGGTTTCGATGAGTTGGAAAAAGTGTTTATGTAAATATATTATAATAATAATAATAATAGGAAGAAACAAAAGGCTGGCTGTTTTATTTTTATGGCTTTGTGCGTATAATGAAAATAGGGGCAATGGGGTTGGTTATGTATTAAATTTGAAAATTAATAAAAATAATAATATTTAGTTTTAAGCTAATAAATGAATTATTAGTAATAATAATAATTTAATGCAATAAATATAAAAAAATGTATTTTTGAGAAATTTAATTTAATAATAAATTCATAGAATTTTGGGAATAAATTTGAGAAAAAACCTAATTTTTAGAAGAATTTAAAACCCCACGTGTTGAATTGTTATTGATTAAGAAGTTAAAAATAATATATATGATATAACATAGAAAATTATTAGGATTCTCAAACCTTTAAATTTAGATAAATATATAGTTAATAGTAATAGTTGTCTTTTTTTGTTAAGTTTGAAATACGTTCTTTAGGACAAAATTCTTCGGAATTAAATACTTCAAGGTTTTTGAGTGTTTTTTCGAAGTAAAGGAAATTAATACAAATTTTGTAAAATGAAATAATTTTCTTTTTATATTGTATTTTGAAATGTGTAAAAATATTGTTTTTATTTCTATACATGGATCAAATATATGTTTTACGTGTAAAATATGTTTGAGTATTCTTTTGTTTAACAAAATAAAAATTGTGGAGACATGATATTTTGTTTTGTAAGTTTGAATTAATGAAATAAAATATTTGACTTTAGTTTATATAACCTAGTTAACGGGTTATAATAGTTGATATTATATGACTCTAATAAAAGGGTTATAATTATTGACCTTTTGTTTTATTTACCTTAAATAGAACAAATTTGAAACGAAGCACTTATTAGTAAAGTCTTATTTAATTGCGCATCATTTGTTATATGATAATCAGGGTGAAAATATTTGAAATGTATTTGATTTGGATTTGATGTGAAATGGTTTTGATATATATGAACATGTTTGGTTAAACACTTGAAAATGTATTAGCATATTTGAACTCAAACGTTTTTATGAAAATGATTTTACACTGTATCTCCTATTTGTTAGCATGATTGAGGAATTGGAGCATGGTTACATATATACACTAGGAAAATGAATGAAAAGAGATGAAAGAGAATGATCTAACATCAAATTGTAAGAAATAATAAAGTGATATACATTCAAGTTTACAACAATATGCTAATTGTGAATCATGGAGGCATATTCTATTAAGCTAAAATTGAGGAATTGAATTTCGTTGACTTGGGGATGTGATGTGGCAAGGATTTTGTCCTAGTATGCTAGCCTTTCTCAAACCACACAAGATTGCACATAGGGATTTATGGGACTCTCCCCAACTAGCTTGTATATCATTAATCACAATAGAATACAAGGAACTTGACTCACAAGGACTCCCACGTAAACACCATAGTTCACTTATCTTTTGAAGGCATACAGACCCTCTATATGTATAGGGTGGCTACACTATTAAGGGGTTGATATATATATTAATGGATCTACCTAATTGATAATCATATTATCAATGGATGTTATTAGTCAAATTTAAAGTGATAAGTGGTAGTTGCTAATAATTAAAGGGGAGGCCAGTGTTAGTGTAATAAGTTTGTGCCATTGTGGCAATATTGTTTTAACAAATAATTGGTAATATGATTAGGTTGAATGAGTGATCAACTCATAACTACATGATATGTATTCATTAATCATAGAAAAAACATTCACAAGTTTTATCTTTTAAATCTTTATCACACAGCTTTCTATGTGACAACAAAGGAAGTATTTTGAAAACTTGGTACAAAGTCTCCATCCTCATAATTCGGCTTGGAGGGGTTTATTGAATTGAACTCTCCCTAAAGCGTTTCAAGTGTGCCCACAATTTCTGACGATCAGGAAGATTTTCTTTGACCACTGGAACTTGCTTAAAATTCTGAATCCATGCATGTAATCGAGGGAACGTGGTGGAATTCAGCAGTTTTGTGCCTACGGCTTCTTCTGTGCCCTCAAACCAGTAAGCCAGCCAACCAAATGCTATGTCCACCAGTCCTATAGCTTCCCCTCCGAAAAACTTCTTCTCCCCAAGGCTTTGCTCTTCTATGATTTTCAGTATTTCCACTGTTTCTTTTATGGCCTTCTCTTGCTCTTCCCCGGCAGCGGATTTAAAGAATTGAAAAAAAGTGGCACTTCTAGAAGAAATTAAGCAACAAGTATATTTAGAATGAACTGTTGAAAAACAGAGTAAGGTGATCTCAAATATCAATAAAAATTGAAGTTAGTAAATTAATTCATCTTTCCCCTCCAAATTCCTCACTGCAAAACCTAGACAGGGTGAGAGAAATTTGATAGAGTTAAAGAATGCTTGAAAAGTATCATGGCTTATTTTGTCTGATCACTTAAATAAAATTCTACATATAGCTTAGGAATTTATTAGTGAATACTTTCACAAATGACTGAAAACAAGAATTGGGTTATGAAAGCTAGATGAAGAGCTTTCATATATTTCAGGTTTGTAAAAGATTCGGAAATTAAAATCATAGGAATTGATAATAAAAGCAAGATAGTGAGTTTAAACTACCTTTGATTCTCCCAAAATTGATCCAAAACCGAGCCATGGCTCTCTCATAAGCGTCTGTCGGCAGCAGTGGATTCTCTGGCCCATGTTTCTTCGATGTATTCGATGATTACAAGGGACTCGGCTACTGATTTATCACCATGAAGAAGCACCGGAATCTTCTTGTGAACTGGATTGTGGTGTAACAGCAACTGGCTTCTTGTTACGAAGGTCTTCCTCTATATACTCATAGTTTATGCCCTTGAGTTTTAGGGTCCATATCACTCTGTAACCAAAGGGCTTGCCCAAAACCTAATAGCTTCACTCTGCCATTGTTTTCTAGTTTGCCAGCTCAATTTGCAGGGCCTATTAGTTCAAATATTTGAACTTGGAGGAAGATGGGATCTGCGCTTCAACTAAGGATTTTCAGCCTGCGTACTTAATTAGATCTGTAAAATATATATGTTTCAAATTAAGAAAATCTTCACAATGCCCTTAGCTAAGGCTATATTAATTGGTCATTATTTTCTATTAATATGAAAAAGAAAAAGTTGTATTGACTAGTGACCCTTAAAGGTCAATTCAGTTTAGGCAGATGTCGATTTCTGCCACTAATATAACATTGCTGGTAGGCCCATTCCTGGTTATAAATGTCCAATTAGAAGAAGCTTCTACCATTTTCAATTATTTTGAAAATTTAATTATTTTGAATTCTAGGGCGAAGATCCCAAATAAGAAAGAGAAAATTTAAGTAACAAACAGACCATGTCAATTATTTTGAATTCTAAATTTTTATTCCTGATTATGTGGTGCACGTTTAGCAATCAAATAACTCCCTTATAATCATCAATTCATATTCTATTAATTATCATATATAATCAAACGGCTGGTATAAAATCCAATACTACCTCAATCTTAGTTCAACTAAATATAACCTTCATGATTTGCTTGTACGAGTAGCATATTCTTATAAACTTTAATGTATGTCTCTTTATTATCTTCCTAAAGGTTAGGATTAGATAATTCTTTTAATCTCCTCTTATTTATTTTCCTCTATATATCTGTAACATCCCTCCAAATGAATAAGATGAACCATTATTCATACTTTAATTTATCATATGGATTAGATCTCTTTCTACTCCTATTAAGTTTCTCAATCTGCCATGTCCAGACTTCCTATCACTAACACTTTCAAAAACTCATCTAATTAGATTTGTTTAGCTTTTATGCCCAATATTTCAACTTCTATTATCAGCTTCTCAACTAGTTTCATTTCCATCTATCAATGTCAATGCCCAACTTCCTTTAAAAATGCACTGTTCATAATTATTCTTCATGGCATGCCTAGTTTTATGCCTTCTCTTTTGGCTATAAACTTTTAGGATATGTGACTCTCTATTGTGTCTTCCTATTTTTGAGGCTTCTGCTCATTCTTTTAAGCTATGCTAAGATCAACTCATTTTTCATGCCATTTTTGCCTCACTTTCAAAATCTATCATGCTGCTCATTGCCTCAACCAAAAACTTCATAGAGCCATGGTTAAAAATTGACCAAACTTTAATGCCGGTGAATCTTAAAGTCATATCCCTCATCCAAAGGAAAAATTTCCTCAACCACCCTAGAGACAAAGTTGTCTTGGAGTTTTTACAAATATTCAAAAAGCCTTTGCGATCAACTTACCTTTTTTCATGTAACTTTGGATGAAGAAGATTTGGTTGTACATGCTCCAAATGGAATTGGGAAAGAATAAAAGGAAGTTGTTGTTGCTATTCGATCTAGAGGAATTCCCATTTCATTAGAAGAACTTTGTCATCAACTCATAGATCATGAAGAGATTATGCAACAAGACTCTCTTAGCTCTAAATTTGTTCCTATGTCTACAAACCTAACTTGCTATCATAAACAATCTCATACTAGAAACTTCAATTTTCCTTTGTTTTGCCCCTATTGAAAAACCCAATTCTTATCCATCCTTATCTCACCAATCAATCATCAAAATGAAAGCAATCCAACCTAAATCCTAATGTCTATCAATATTGTGAAAAATTGAGTTTAGATTGTCAAGAATTGTTTTGAAGCTCTTCCCTAATCATCATCTTTTCCATGCTATTACCAACCATAGTATCCCATACCCCATCAATACATTTCCTTAGCTTATTGATTTTAGGCACTTCACACCATGTTATTATTGATTTAAGTAATTTGGCTTTGCATTTTGAATGTGAGAATTATGATGATATAGTTCTTGGTGATGGTAAGATCTCGATGACACACTATTAGGCTAATCTCTCTATTCTTTCTTCTACCAAAACCTTCCTTTACTACTTGATCTTTGTATCACATCATGCAACATAATTTTATTTTTGTATACAAATTTTGTTGATCTCAAAATTCTTCCATTGAAAATTTTTCCTTCCTATTTTTAGGTTAATTATCTTCAAACAATAGCACCGCTATTGCAAGGGCTGGGATGGTGTTTATGAATGCCACAACCTACATATGCTCCTGGATATTCCATTCATCGCTCTTGTCAACTGAAGGCACTTCTCATGCTTAGCCTCATAACTGAGTCATTTGTAGAGGCTTCTCTAGAAGATGACAAGAAGAATGAAAACCTAACTCCTATTATAGGGCTCCTTATGAGCTTTAATGATTCAGTTCAAAATGGTTGAGGTCTAATTAATTAATTAACTCTAATGGGGTCCAATTAATTAATTAGCCCATATTAGAAAAACAATTCACAAGATCTATTGCAACCTTATATTTTTACTAAAACACTCTTATACACACTTATGAACCAAAACTCAAATCCCTCCAAATAAACGTGTACCTTCATAAAATAGGAGCTTGAGTAAGGACCATTGGAACCCATAGGAAAATATTGGCTCCTTTATAATTTAATTCTAAAGTTGATTTAATACTCCACTAAAGAGAATCAACTGTACTCCAATATTACAATAGCATAGCTCAGGTTTGTGCCCTACTATCCACTACATGTAGACTCCCTATGACTTGATGTTTATAATATAACAAGGTAGTGTTATCACTTATCAAGATTACATTTCCATTCCTCGAGTTCCAGATACCACTTATTGTATGATTAATTAACTTACTTTAGTTCCAAGGACCATATGTCAAATTTCTACTAAAGGAAATATTATGACCATAGTATTCTAGATCACATGTTCTTTGGATTGCCTAAAGGAACACATTGTCTCAATACAATGAAATATTGTGGTGCCTCTATTGAGAATATTTACTGCCACAAAACTCCATCAATAGTAACCTAATCTATAGGGATATACGACCCTTTTAAGATCTCACCCATAAGTCAACGTCTCCTATTGATTTTGGCACAAGTTCAATACTTTCTCAAGGTTGAGAGTCCATCCATTATAGTATCTTAGTAAATTATGATAATTGATAGCCCTATGTCATGATTCATTATATATAGGTCCTGTCCAATGTGCACCACATACAGTAGTGCACTCACTATGAGAAAACTATCCCAATGATTAAGGCAAATCATTCCTCTAATTACAAGGTAGTGCATTATAGTCTCAAATGAATTGCCTAAATCCATGAACCAACTATGGATTACTCATCACTATACAAAGAACCCATGACTTAGATCTTTTATGTAACTCTTAATGTGCTCAAATCGTGTACAATGCAAACAAGAATGAAAATACTGGTAACCACGGATATATTGACACTTCGATTTTACGGATATATCAAAGATATATCAGCGAATATTTTGAAAAAAAATATCGTTAGACCTAAAATTGATCAAAATTCATGGAAATGTAAGAAAAACTTCGTAGAAATATAATTAGAAGTATAATAGATATTTTAAAGTTGTTTTGTTAAAGAACTTGATATATGTATGATATGATTGATCATATTAGATAATATCATTATATACATCGATAAAAAAATATGAATTTTATAAGTGTACATTTATTATTAAATTATATCAAATATTATTTCATAATAATATTGTGATATTTGATTATAATATATTTAATTTTAAAATATATGTAATATTAAAATTATGATCCATTTAATTCATTTATATTAAATGATATAAAATAAATGATGATATATGTACAATTGTGATATTTAACAATAATGTTCATAACTTGAAAACATACTTTATGTATATTCATCTAATTTTGTATTTAATGGCATAAAAGAAATAATGATAATTTGTATAAGTATTTTTTATTTTAAAATTTTGATAATTTTATTCAAAAATTTATATTTATTTAATATGTAATTATTATATAAATGTCACAGTAACCAAAATTAATTTAGTTATAACAATTTTATTTTAAGATATATATATATATATAATATGTACATTTAATCAAGTGAAGCATGGTTGGTTGGTTGGTTGGTGTTGGTAGGGGATTGTGAGTGAGGTTAGGGATTCAAATCCCTATGGTTCCATTTCTCTTATATTTTCCCTTGCCTTTTAAAAATTCCAATTCTTGCAATCCCACATCTACAATTCATGTCACCAAAAAGTTGTATTTAAGCATTGGAGTGGTGGAAGGCTCATAAGCGTGTAGTGCATGTTGGGTTGGTCTGAGAGAATGAGTTGGGCCAGTGCCTGGGCCCAATATAAGAGTTTTGGGGAAAAAAATGAAATGGGGATGACGTGGCATCGATATATCGATGTGCCTGCTGAAATATCTGAAAATGTCGGTGTATGTGTCAATATATTACGAAAAATGGTGATTTTAACTGAATTCTTGACTTTGCATATTTTCGCCAACATGTATATGTCGAAGTGTTACTGATATATCGTCAACATTTTCAATCCGTTGAATGCAAGTAATGTGGGCGATGTATGCTGCAAATAAC
>JBAPGN010002891.1:0-43031 GCA_037355405.1 Vitis amurensis
AAAAGAGAGAGATAACCGAGGCTTTATAAATACCTAAGAAAAGCAATAATCAAACAAAGCCGGCGTCACCTCGTTTGGACAAACGCGTACGAATCTGCCTTGCAGCATCTGAAATACAATTGAGCAACCCTCCATTGTCGCACACCCTCGAGCAGTTGTGCCAAGCCGTGGACAAAGGAACGGGCCCTACCAAGGAGATAAACGAACGAAGCCACTGCGAAGCTTTTAAGACCAATTGAAGCCGAAAGCCCAATCAATGTAGGGCCTGATCTTGCGGACCCCAAATTTGCGTCTTTGTGCGGGCAGAAAAACCCCTAAATTTGTCGCAGAATCTGCACGCAATGCCATAGAGAGAGCACTCCAAGGAAGAAAGAAGATGGGTGACATAAGCATCCAGGCTCTCAAATCACTCTTACGCCTTCACTAAGTTTCCTTGGATGGGTGATATGTATTTTATATAAGGTGTGAGAGTGGGTTGTCAATGCAGTCTTTTACTTATGCTTCCCAGAATCACCAAACCACCAGTTGAGTGGGAGAAAAATGGGCATAGCTGAGACAGGGGTCTTCAGATCGGCGATTTTGACATAATATCAGTATGTTGGGGTTAGTTGTGATTCATGGTCAATATGAATTCTAATTGGCAAAACAAAGTGTCCAGAAGTATATCCATTACAAAACCCACTTCAATATCTCAAATGAATGAGGTTTAGTTTTAATACGTTTTGATTGTGTTTGAGTGCCTAACAGTCAGGGTGATAATCCAAATAACTCAGGCACCAATTAAATAAGTGAACCCAAACCCAAGTTAAAATATATAATTTATATAAATAAAAGTTAAATAGTGTAATTAATTTAAGTGATATTCATTGAACACACAAATTTCAGTTAAAACCCTTAAAATTAGCAAACAATAGAAAAAATAATTGAATAGAGATTTATTAAAATAAAATATGTGGAGTATAACAATCCTATGGCAATATATTTATAAAAGAATTGATCCTTTATATTCTTGTCATTTTTAACCACAACTTAAAGGACGATAATGAAATTGTTTATTGGAGATTTGAAGATTGATTGAGGCTTGAATGACTTTTTTCCAAAATGAAGCTTGTGAATGTAAGAAAGTGTATGTAGCTTTTTATGTTGTACTCCTAACCTGTAGGGATTGGTAAAGTTCCTTCCTTTCTGAAGCATCAGTCTTTTCCCCCGTAGTGAGAAAGTACATGTCGCCCTTAGCCCTCTATTGTTTACCAAAACGTAAGGGAGTTTTGATAAAGGACTCATTTCTTTTGTGAAATCTCTTCTCAATATGAAATCACTTGCAGACTCTTTTTTCCTGGATTTTATGAATTTCTGGGATTTTCTCGGATCTTCGAGTACTCTCCCTTTGAAAGATACCTCATTATAGGTGAATGTAGGAAATGAAATTAAATTCCCAAAATTTAGTTCGCTTATTCAAGGATTTAGTCCTTCATTTAAACAACTTTCTTTCTCATAATAAAATAATAATACATGTTTCTATATTACTATTAACTATCCATCATAATTGTATATTGGAAGATAATTCCTCTTTAGAAAATTTATTTATAAGAGAACAATATCTATTTTAAATTCTCTTTGACGGAGACCTAAATTTCATAGTCTCCAAATTGTAACATGTCCAAGGAACCAAATTTGTTGAACCCATAAAATCACATTTTTTAGAAGACAAAATTTAGTGGTAATTTAATCCACTAAATTTGAGATCACAAATGTCCCAAAACGCATAACGTACAGAAAAAAAATGTCCCCCAATGGGGTGGGGGGGTAACGGGGTGGGGGCTGTTTTCCCCGAAAAAAAATTAAAAATTCCCTTTTCTTTTTTAAGAAAATGTTAATAGAAGTTCTATTTAAATATCCTCTCCACTTTTCAAACCACTACGTTTTTATTTTCTATTTCACTTTTGAATCATCTCCAGTATAAACTCTTTTGAAAAAACCTTTCCACTTGGAACGTCGCAAAACCAATGAGAAACCAACTTGAATTCCCAGAGAAATGACTCACCTTCCAAACCCGATAAAGTTTTTTCTTTATTTATATAAATTATAACAGCTATAGGCATTGACAAAGGGTTGACCCTTGAGGACTCATCAAGGGGAGCTTCAGTGGCATACCATAAATGGATTATAATATTACACTGGGTGCTGGACGACTCAATCAATGGAGCTTAGTGGGGCAGAGCCACAAGGTGAAAATAATAATCACAGAGAGGTGTAATAATATGGAGCTTCAGTGGCATGCACGGCTGAGCCACAAGGACCTGGAGATGTCATCGAATTGGCATAACGATATAAAATCTAGAAAAGAATGAGATAATATATAAGATGGACAGTACATTTAAATAAAATAAATAATATATGATAAGATATTAACGATTTATATTATTTTAAGAAAGAAGAAAAAAACCACATCTCCTAAAGTGCATCGATCTCAGGTTTTAAGAACGAATTTGATCAAAATTTTTATCGTTTCAAAAAATTACCTAATACTTAAGGGGATTTCTTTGGTAAACTAAATCCATAAAAAAAAATTAGAATATAAGAATTTGACCTCATAATAATCAAGTTAGCCCTTATGCGAACAGTGTTATTTCGACACTAGGCAGAAAAAGTCTACACCATGCAAATTGGTCTTGACTTGAACATATAGTGGTATTGAGTTCTTAACCATTAATAAAACCAAAAGATGTGACACATAGTTACACAAGTTATGGATCAATAGTTACAAACGTGATGTATTTTCGACACTTAGTCTAAAGTCTCCACTGATGCAAAATTAGCTGACTTGAATGCATAGTGTAATTCAAGTTTTAACATAATTAAAAACCAAGAATAAATATTTGACACCTATGACCAACAAGTTATGAACTCTGACTCCTACGGATATTATACTTTGGCACTATAAATTTTCTTAAGTAGTAAGCAATGCATGGAAAATATCGATAATCAGGGATATTTGAAGTATATCGGCGCTATATTGAAAAAAAAAATAGCTCAATAGACCTAAAATGATCAATAAATTCATAAAAAAGTAAAGAAAAACCCGTCGTGAAATGAATTAAAAGCTATAATAGACATTTTTAAAGTTCGGTTTGATAAGAATTTGGATAGTGTATATTTAATCATATTTGATAATAATATCATAGCATGCGATAAAAAAAAATATGAAATTTTTACAAAGTGTAACATTTATTATTAAATTTACATC
Organism: Vitis amurensis; assembly: GCA_037355405.1. Taxonomy (NCBI): domain Eukaryota; kingdom Viridiplantae; phylum Streptophyta; class Magnoliopsida; order Vitales; family Vitaceae; genus Vitis; species Vitis amurensis. The sequence goes on from JBAPGN010002891.1 coordinate 3,248, forward strand.
AAATATATTTCATAATAATGTTGTAATATTTTGATATAATATGTCTAATTTAATTATATTTAAATTAAATTATGATCTATTAATTCAATTATATTAAATATATAAAAATAAAATGATCATATAATTGTATAGTTGTGATTTAATATAATCGTTATAACTCAAAGCATACTTCAGGCATATTATCTAATTTGGATTGTATAAAGAAAAAAATAATAATGATCGAATTTGTAAGTGATTAGTTTATTTAAAATTTTGATAATTTAATTTCAAAAAATTATATTTATTTTATATGTAATGATTATATAAAAGTTACAATAACACAAATTAATTTATTTAAATATATATATAATAATCAATTTGGAAGCATGTGCTCCGCTGGTGTTAGTGGGGAGTTATATATAAGATAAGTATATATATATAATATATACCATGAATTAAACAATAACATGGTTGTCATTGGTATGTGGAGTGGAAGCCTAAAGGTAGGGTTCAAATCCAGTCATTATCTGGATTTTCCCCTAGCCTGTAAAAAAATCTAAATTCTTGTTTGTCCCACATCCGACGATTCATAACACCAAAGGTTATAAACATTGGAGTGGTGAGGGGTCTCACAAGTGTGTGGCTAACGTTGGGCTGGAGAACGATTGGGCCTGGCACGCCTATGGTTGGGAAGCAATGCAAATATGGGTCGTGGGTAACTTATAAAAGTTTGGGGAAAAAAATGAGATGAAGTGGCAGCAACAATCAACTGCACTAGCCGACATTACGTGAAAATATTCGTAAACCAAGTTGTTTACTGATTTTATGATAAATAAAGACAAGTTTAGACTAATGATTATATTTCAAGTTTGGATTAGCAAGACGATTTCAAAGTCGGCAATCACAAAGAACAAATCAAGCCAAAGAGAAATCACTGAAGAAGAAAAGCCGACCTCAAAGAAATGTTTCAAGCCCAAAGCTTCAAAATCTCTTTGTAAGGTTGTTGATGCACAGGATTTTCATGCATTACATCTTTACTTAGCAACACAAAATCATCCAAGAGTATTTTTGTTTAAAATATTTTAAGAATGATGACATGTTTTCAACTAAAACCTGTTAAATGTTTTTCAACCTTTTAAAAAGTTTAAAGTGAAAAAGTTGGTTGTTGAGCAAAAAAACGCTCAATCGTTTTAACCGATAAGAATCGGTCAAAACGAAGCTCACCGGTCGAGGTCGGGTCAACCCCAACCAATGCGGTCCAGGTCCAGGTCGACCCACAGCTCAAACCGATCGAAGCCCGGTAACCCCCAACTCAACCTGTCAAGGTACAAAAAAACTCTCTCTTTATCCAAGAACAATGTTCAATGAACCGGTCAAAGGTTGAAACCTCACATGAAGCCGGTTAGGCCCAAGGTCCCTGCCAAGCAGCTTAAATAGCCTAAACCGGCTATTTGGCTTTCTTTCTATAAAAAGGCTCAAATATCTCAATGTTCAAGAGAGCTAACCTTCCCAAACTTTCTTAATGTATTGAGCCTTAAGAAGAGTGTTGAGTGCACCATTGTTCTAAAACTGCATATCCCTAGTGCACCCTTCATCCTAGTTTTCATGTATCAAATGAGCTTAAAAGTTCTTAGTACTAGGATTTTTGTGAGAATCATTTATTTGTAAATCCTTTGAGAGGAAGTTTCTCAAAAGAGTGTGGTATCTCTTGAGAAGTGGTGAAAGGTGCTGGACCAAAAGTCCAAGGGGTGAATTGAACCAAATCCAATGTATTGCTTGAAGGCTGGTGGAAGCCTTGAAAATTAGTGGAAACCTCAAGCTGGATTGAAAGCTAGAGGAGAGGTGGAATGTAGCCGGTTCGCCAACCCTAATAAACTCTTGTGTTTGCATTCTCTCTTCCCTACTCTTTTTCAAATTTAATATGCATGTATTAATTGCTTATGATACTTGCATATAATTGTCTCTTCATACACAATTTCAGCACCAGTTTAAATTTGCAAAAAAGAGAACCATCACCTCATTCACCCCCTTCCCCCCCTCTAGGGTGATAACCAAGTTCGATTACGCCAAATATTCTAAATATCAATATATTTGACGAAAATGGTATTAATGAATATCGGTTACCGATACACAAATATCGATGATAGTCGCCGATATAACTGACATTTTCATCCCTGTAAAGCTCACTCAATGGAATGGTTGACTAAAATGCATAAGGGTATCAAGTTAACATTAATTAAAACCAATAATCAATTGACACCTATGCAAAGCAATTAGGGGTGAGCTAGCAGGGTTCATTTCGACCACTTAACAGTTAAGGTATAAGTCCTTCACTCATGCAAATGTTGACTTGATCGTAGGAGTCCAACTTCTCAAAACTTAATGAAAATTAAAATTAGACACTAGATCCCATATGAGCCAAGTCATACCTGGAAGCTCCATAGTATTGTACTGCCGAGCATTACTTAATTAAAATTGACCCTCAACTGATACACATTTCTTTAATATGATTAACTGAAGCTCAAGTGTTTCCCCAAGTTGTCTAATGTACTTCTCAAATAAGATGAAATCAAGTCCAAACTAGTTCAATCAGTTTTTTTCACTCAAATTTTTTCAAGACTAAAAAAAATGTAAATCTTGCAACATAACTCCTGACCTTTGCCTAAAGTCACCTTTTTAGTTTTCAACTAGCGAATCGTTTTTTATATACCGCCCAACTTGCCAAGGCTAAAAAGAAAATTAATCTTGATAATGCAATATCGTAAATTATCTATCTGTTAGGTAATTGAGGCAATCCAACTATGGTAAATCACCCTTAAAAGGGGGGGGGGGTACAATAGGTGAGGTCTCTTTCTTTCACAAATTTAATACTAGCAAAAAAAAAGACAATATAATGCAAATATATAAATAAACAAAATAAACAACAATCTGCTTATAATTTAAAAGAGTAGGGAAAAGAAGTGCAAAACCAACGAGAGTGTTATAGTGGTTCGGCCACTTCCTGCCTACGTCACTCTCCCCAACCTCCTAATACGAGTGAGGGTTCCACTACTTGACTCAATCCAAGCTTCCAATCCTTTACAATGATATGGTCCAACACCATCTGACTTTGGCACCAAGCAACCCTTACCACTCTTCAAAGAAGTTATCCCACTCTTGAACACCTCTCAAGTGAATACCCTCACTGAGAAAATTCTCTCAAAGATATACAAAGATGACCACAAAAAAATCATACGTAAAGAAACTTAGGCTCAAATGACAAGAGAAACTAGGATGAATGGTGCAAAAGATACAAGTTATGAAACAACGGGTACAAAAAATACACTCTTCCAAGGCTCAATATATTCAAGAATATTGGAAGGTAACTGAAAACAATGATTTGGAGCCTTTTATAAAGACAAAAACGCAAACAGTCCGTTGGTTCGTCCGAAATCGAGCAGGGGCGACCGGTGACTAAGCCGTTAGGAAAAGTGACCGTTGGGCCTCAACCGACCTCAACCAGTACCTCAAACCGGAGCGACCACCTCATCGGTAAGGTCAACCTTGACGCGGAGAGAAGCCATGGGAAAGGAGACGAAACTTTTTAGCCTCCCCACAACCGGTTCTCGAACCCGGTCGAACGTTGATACCGGTGAGCACATTATGTTTCGCTAAGCAACTCCAATGACCTTTTTTGCAACTAAACCTTTTAACACAAGTTTGAAAATCATATAAACACAAGGTTTAGTTTGAACATGAAATGCATCCAATCTTAAGATAGTTAAAACAATATTGCCTTGGATGATTTCTGGTGCATAAATAAAATGAATGAAAATGCATGAAAGATCCTGAGTCACCAACAAACCTTACAGAAGAGATCATTAGAGAAGCTTTGTCTTGAAAAACTCATATCTTGAAGGTGTCTCTTCTTCATGATTCCTATTGCTGATGTCTTTGATGCCACTCGGAAATTCTTGCCAATCCACTTGAAAATAAATCATTAGTCCTAAAACCGTTGTATTGCTATCATCAAAAATCGCAAGTTAACCATCCTTGGTTTCACAGTCGCTTTTCGGTTTTCAAACTACGGAACATTTTTTATACACTCTAACCTTTGCCAAGACTAAAAGAAAATTTAATCTTGCGAGCATATATCCTAAATTTGCCTAAGTACGCGCATTTTAGATTTTCAATTTAAGTGAACCTTTTTTTGTCTATCTTACCGTGTTTAAGCTCAGATGTAAGCCAGAAGCGTAAGTGTAAATCAGCATAGTAATCTATTAAGAATCATGTGCCAAGAATAGAGTCAAGCTAATATTATCTCCACACAAAATATTAATAAGACCATTGTGTAAAACTTTTGCACCAAAATAAGATCCATCCCATTTTGATGTAAATGCTTCCAATTCCTATGGTGTGGAAGAGCTACAATGGTGAGAACTAACACTCACCAACTTGAAAGTGTCAAGGCAGAACATTTGTTAAAATCCTTAAAAGACGTGTTTGAATAAAACACTCTAAGTGTTGTGCTCAAGTCTGCTGATCAGCTATAGCGCTAACCTCTTGAACAATGTAGTCTTGACATTACTTCAATATAGTCATCATTAATGTGGCAATCCTAAACGACAGGGACGACACGCTCAAGAGTATCAACTTCTACAGAATAAGCGAGGATAAACAGGCCTTAAAGAGCATTTGATATGTTGTGATATGCCCCAAAATGCTTCTCCTACTCGTTCATGCCAATCCCTCTTAGACTTACAAAAATTCTTCTATAACTAAATAGACAACAACGTGTAAATGATCGAAAGAACCATTGAGTCGGTGGCAATTTTACATTGATGAGATGCTTGTCTTGAAATCGAACCTCCTCACAGGATTGCTCATCATGTTATAAAAGTCCATTATAGTGAATAGTAATCGGTACCCCATACCAATAGAATATTACTTTGAATGAAGTTAATTCCTAAAACATCTTTCTCCTCTTAAAGCCACAATATGCTCATTTAAAACAAATCTAAACCAGAACTGCCAAAGTAAGCCCTAGCAAGAGAATTTAAGATCCAATAGGCTGGTCCAGAACCATCACCCAGTCAAAAAGGTCCCCATCGCACTTAAATGGCCCACGGGACCACAAGAGGCAGAGCCAGAGTTATACAGATGCAGATGGCCACGGTGGGTATAAATTGAAGGAATGGCATGATGACATTCTATCAATCCATGCAACCTAACCCATAGGTTGAGCCAAATAGTAACCCATTATTTGAATTCAAAATGGAGTTTGCCCTAAGGACCCACTGATTCCGAAATTTCTTCTCAATTTCTTGAATTGCTCCTTCTACCCTAGCATCAAAGAAGTACTCCATTGAAGAGCAACAATAGAGTGTTTCTTTGTATAAAGAAGTGTGAGCTCGACACTCGATTCTATCGACGCCTTAAGTTCATCAAGTAACTTCCAATGCCTAAGTAGTCAATTATGGATTGTCAACTTAATCTTCGGTCCAATAGGGCGAGTATCGACATAACCTCACCTTCTTGTTGAAATTAGTTAATGATGGCAAACCCACCTAGAAAAAAAGGACATGTACAGTCTCATCCTAAGCAATGTCAAACTTGTAGATAAATTAGTTGAAAAAAAAGCATATGTCATTGGTTTTTCTTTCATGAATATGAACTAAAGAGATTCACGCAAAACTTCCACAGTTTGGGTAAGCAATATTGGGAAGTAAGGAACCAAGTCAATTGCTTTTAACCTCAGACAAGCAGAAGTGGATGATTACCTACTAGAAGCCCACATATCTCCAAGTTTGGTGAATTCATTTTGAATCACCATTGTAGGCAATAATTAAGGCTGATCCAACGACGCTGGGTTGGACATCGCGCTATACGTCAGAAATATGGTAAATGTAGTTGACTAATATCAAATAACAAAACAAATTTAAGGGTGAGACCTTATATTTTGTTTCACATTCTTAACAAAGTTTTTTATAAAAGTTTGAAAAAAAAAACACCATAACAATTCAAAAAAATCGAAAGCACACTAATCTAAACCCAAAATTATTCTGTTAAAAAAAAAAAGCATAAAAAAAGGAGGGTTAACTAATAATATTCCATAACATAAAAATAAAAATTAGGTCCAAAAACTATAGACCATATTCAGGCTAGATACTCTTTAGAAATAAGTGACTACCATAATTTCTAGTGTTAAATTTGAAAATTATAATCTAATTAACTAGATCATGACCTACATTTATAAAACATATCTTCCCTACCAAAAAAATAAGTTACCAAAACAGTAAGAGAGATGCAAATCCATAACGATACACTACTCTAAGAAATTTAGCTGCCAAATTAAACTAAAAAAAATCAAGAAAGCGCCATCCCTAAAAGTAAAAAAGGAAGAATGAAAAGCTGTATGTTGAATTTTCACATTCTATGAAACATGACCTAAAAACATGAAAATAAATGAATCCTTAATCTATGTTAATTGGAAATAGCAAATACATAGTGATATCTATGATTGTAACAACTAAAAGAATACTAAGATTGTTGAACCAACAGATATCTATAAAGGAAGAATCAAAACAGAAGGGAATCGGAACTAAAAGCCCATAAGCTAGTCATCGCAAATGTTAACACCAACCTTTTGATGGAGATTCAGAAGCAAGGTCAACTAGTCAATGATGATTAATCAGATGAAAATAAACAATAATTTGGGAAATCTCTAGCTCATCCAGGTGAAGTGTTATCTCTGATAGTATTTTAAGAAGAAAATCACTCTGAATGAGGTCAAGGCAGATTTCTACTGGATTTGACAACAAACATCCTTGAATTACTCACACTATGAGCATAGAGTGTGGTTGCACCATGGGAAAGTAACAAATCCTAAAAACACTAAAAACAAGATATTTGCAGACTGAAAAAAAACAAAATCGAATAAACCAAATAACCACTCAACAGTGTATAAAAGAAAACCGAATTGAAAACCAAATCAATATTGTTCATTAAGTTTCTAGATAAGATAAATACTTACCACTAAAGTATGTTCCAACGTCCAAAAGACACCATTACAACTACCTATGCACATAATTACCAATGTGTTTTTATAAATATCACATTCATTTTCATTTTCTCCTTTTTTTTCTTCCATTTTAACACTTAATAAACAAAATTAAAATTTGTATAGGGGAAAATCGCAACCTAGTAAATGAGAAAGAAAGAATTTTGTTATGCACAACACTCTTTTTGGGTGGTGAGCGAGAGGAATACTGTTCAATGGAATAAATGTTTAATAATAATTTTATCTTGAAGAATCATCAAGTCCGGGAGAAAACGTTAATTCAACTTTGTAAAAAAGTAACACCCCCTACCTCGACTAGCTGCTAACCTATCTTTTAATCCGATAATAAGTATTTTGATATTTATCACGAATGTCATTGAGTGGAATGACTAAAAAAAGTGAAAATTATCTCACAATAAGTGTACAGGAACCCCAAACAAATAAAAATTAAAAAAAAAAAAAAAATCAGACTTGATTAGTTAAAAAGTTGGTGCGGACATTTATTTTGTATTTAGAAACCAAGCTTATAGCATAAAGGCTTAAAAGGAGAAGATTCACATGCATGCAAAGCTACAAAATAGGACAAAAGTCTGATATATCCTTTTTCTTAGGCATGACGAACCGCTGATGTTGGCATGGCCTAAATCTACGGATAAACCTTCGAGTATTAGAAAACATAAGGCAGAGGCCGAGAGGGAAGGAGACTGGATAGAGCTCGTAGCGAGCATAAACAACTGCTATACAAAACGCGGCACCCCTTCATGTTGTAGCAGAAGTTCGGAGAAATTGCCAACAGCAATGGCCAGGGCATTGGGCGCAGGACAATGGCGACAGATCCCGTGTGCATTGCACCAAGGCGTAGAGTGTGACGGAGGGTGTGAGCTTTGCTGGCCTTTACCCAGCCCTGCGTTCTGGGTTCAACAGCCTGCGATCTGATCTTCTTCATCAGCTTGCCTAATTCTTCATTAAACTGTTCCGTTTCGGTTACTTTAACCCCATGGCGCAAGTAAATCCCAAAGCCCGTGTCAACTTTCCCTATGAAGTCTTTGTCGCTGTACCTGTACAAGTGAACGCCACTGTCATTAGAATGCGTTCGGTTCATGTTTCTGGATTAGGAGTGTGTTTTTACTGTAATTTTAATAAATGTATTTGAAAATATTTATTTTTCAAGTATTAGAAAAGTGAAAAATACTTTCAAAAATTACCGTCAGTGTTTTTAATTGAATTATTTTATCTAAGTATTTTTAAAAAGAATGTGAGACAGCCAGCAGTTTAGCTCCGAGGGGGCAACCTTTGAAACAAATGCGAGCTTTAACCCAACGGTCCAGGGTTGTCATTGTTGGGGGAGCAATAACAGTCTTGGGATTGAGTCCTACTATTGCAAGCAATGTAGTTTTTTTGTTTTTTTGGTTTTAATATTTTCAGGGGTACTCGGTTACTGCACCTATCAAATGTTTTTCCAGAAAACAGATTTTTAAAAGTGTTTTTAAAATTTTATCAAAACAACTAATTTTTTTTCAAAACATTTTTTAGTCAGTGTTTCCTACACTGTAGTAAATGTTATCTACGGTGACATCTACACTATGAGATAAAGATACAAATAAATGGGATGGAATAAATAATGGAACTCAAAAAATATATAACGGATTTAAGTATTGGGGATTAAACCTTAGAAAGCAGTAATCAAACAAAATCCTGGCGTCGGCCTCGTTTGGACAACGCGTACGAATCTGCTTTGCAGCATCTTGAATACAAGTTGAGCAGCCCTCCTTGCTCACATCTCCTCTGCATTGTGCCAAGCCGTGGACTAAGTATTGACCACTACCAAAGGAGATAGCAACGAAGCCATTTGTGGAAGCTTTTGAGACCAATTGAACGGACAAGTCATCAAAGTCGGCAGATGCGTTCCCACTCCCAATTTTAGTGTCTTTGTTGCAGTAAACCCCTAAAGGGTCTGCAGAACCTGCACTGCAATGCCATAGAGAGAGCACTCCAAGAAGAAGAAGATGGTGTGACAAAGTCATGGCTCTTCGATCACTCTTACCTCTTTGCGAAGTTGTTCCTTCAGATGGGTTTATTATTAGTATTATTATATATAGGTGCGAGGAGTTGGGTTGTCACATGCAGTCTTTTTTGACTTGTTGGCTTCACCACCACCATGTTGAGTGGAGGAAAATGGGGCATAGCTAGATGGGGTTTTTGACATTTTCAGTATTGGTTTGCAGTATGAGGTTGTGTATTCATGTTCATTGAATTCTATTGACAATGAGACAAGCGTCCTCCTAAAAGAAGTATATCCATTATCAAATAGGAACCCCCACGAAAACCCCAACTTTAATATCTCAAATGAATGATGGTTTAGTTTAATATGTTTTGATTTGTATTGAGTGCCCACGGTCAGGGGTGATAATCCTGCAAAATTCAGGCACTCAATTAAATAAGTGAACCTAAACCCAAGTTAAAAATATAAATTTATATTAAATAAATTAAATATTGTATAATTAATTTAATAATGATATTCTTGAACGCACAAATTTCATAAAAGTCCTACAAAATTAGCAAAACAATAAAAAATATAATTCAAACAAAATTTTATTAAAATAAAAATATTGTGGGCTACAATCTCTGTGGCAATATTCTTTTATAAAAGAATATATCCCTCTGATTTTTCATTTTAAGCTCAACTTGAAAAATGATCAAGGGCCTAAAATAGCTTTTTCTCTAATGAACTTGTTGAATGACAAAGAACGTGTGTGTAACCCTTCTGTCGTTTACTAAACTTGCATAGAAATTTGATAAAACACCTTTTCTTTTTGTGAAGCATCCTTTCCCTTATGAAGTCACTTTCTAGATCTCATTTTTTTTCCTGATTTGGATTTCTTGATTTCCTCTAAATTTTCTCGATTTCTAAATTTCTACCCCTTCTTAAAAGAAGTCACCTCTATTTATAGGTGAAGGTAAGGAATTGAATTTTTAAATTCTCAAAATTTAGTTGCTTAATTCAAGCGATTTAGTTCGTTGATTTTAACATATTTCCTTCTTCTACAAGTTTTACCAACAAGATAATAATCATAATAATACATTTTTCTTATTATTATTATTATCCTTTTTTTATAGTTGAAGATTAGTTTCTTTTTTTAGAAAACTTATTTATAAGAGAATATCTATTTTTTAAATTTTCTTTTGACTTGGAGACCTAATTTCATAATCATCCAAATTTGTACCACATGTCCAATGAGCCCAAATTTTGTTGAACCATGAAATTACAATTTTTTTTTTTTTTTAGAAAGACTAAATTTAGTAGTAATTTAATCCACTAAATTTTTTGTGTCTACAAATGCTCCCACTTTAAGGCACATCACGTAAATAAATTATTATGTGCAAGGGTGGGTCTTGAAGTTAACCTCGTTTTTTAAAAAAAATATATATTTTAATAGGAAGTTTCCTATTTTAAAAATATTTTTTTCCCACTTTTTTCAAACTCCAAGTCATTTTCTTTTTTATTTTACACTCTTTTTTAACTTTTTTGGAAAAACTCTTTCCATCTTTGGACTTTCGTCAAACCAATTTGAGAAACTCAATTTGAATTCTCCATGCTTTAGTGGGGCATTGAGCCACAATGGTGGTTGCCTTGGAGGATTCATCAGTGGGAGCTTTAGTGGGGCATTGAGCTACAATGATGGTTGTACATATTTATATATTGGAGCTTCAATGGGTGCATGCCGAAGTCAATGGAGACCTGAGCTACAATGGCAGTTGCCTTGGGAGACGTCATCACTGACAATGATTAAAATAGTGTGATATTTTGACAACATATTGCTGAAATACCGAATTTCGATGACCTCGACACGATTTATAGGAAATAATATCAAAATACCAATATTTTGGTAATTTATTGGGAATTTCGTCAATTTTTCGGCATTTATCGACATTTTATAGATTTTTTTGTTGATACTTTGCGATATTTTAGGTAGTTAATGCAAGCAAAGTGGTGTGGTCAAACTTTAAAATTTTATTAAATTTTCTGCTACTAAGAGAAGTAGAACCCAGCCAAAAGATTCACCATGCAACCAAGCCAACCACTAGAGTAAGTTTGCCCTTTGTTATACATGTTGCATCAAATATATATAGAATAAAATTCATCAGAATGTTTTAAAGAACAAATTAATTATAATTATTTTATAATTAAATGAAAATTTTTCATTTAATTGATTACCAAAAATATAAAAATTATCATGATAATTTTCTTCAAAGTGTTTTTAATATCATTAATATATTAATTAAATATTATAAATTATACATATATCATCATTTATTTTATATCATATAATACAATTGAATTAAATGGATTATAATTTTAATATTAAATATATTTTTGAATTAGATAGATTATAATCAAATATCACAATATTATTGTAAAGTAATATTTTATATAATTTAATAATAAATATACACTTATAAAATTCATATTTTTTATCGATGCATACAATATTATTATCAAATATGATAAATTGTATCATGCATGTATCAATTTTTGAACAAAACAACTTTTAAAATATCTATTATATTTCTAATTTTATTTTTAAAAGTTTTTTCTTAATTTTTATAAGTTCTTATCAATCTTAGGTTCATCGATATTTTGTGTCAAAATATTCATCGATATATCTGAAAAATGGAAGTACCGATACATTTGTAATTACCTATATTTTCATCATTGATCACTGACATATATATAATTATATATATATATATATATATATATATATATATATTACACGTGACCTTTATTTATTTTTATTTTTTAAGGAAGAAAAAAAGACTCATCGTTCCTAAATGTGCATTGATTTTCACTATTTGTATAGACAAATTTGATTTCAGGTTCTTTTTTTTCAAAAAATTACCTTAATACTTGAGAGGGGATTTCTTTAGTAAACTTAAATATCCATAATATATATATATAAAAAATAAAAATAATAATAATAAAAATAAAAAACATTATGAGTATTTAAAATTTGACCTTCATATAATCAAGTTGTAGCCTTGACGTGAAGCAGTGTTGTATTTTCAACACTTATATACTAAAGTCTTCACCCATGCAAATTGGTTTGACTTGAATGCATAGTGGTATTCGAGTTTTAACGTTTAATTAAAACCATAATAATATTTGACACCTATGCAAATAAGTAATGACTCTGATGTTACACGGTGTTCTATTTTTTACACTTATGTGCTAAAGTCTTCACCGATGCAAATTGGCTTAACTTGAATATATAATGGTATTCAAGTTTTAACATTTAATTAAAATCAAAATAATATTTGACACATATGCAAACAAGTTATGGCCCTGATGCTACGCAGTGTTATACTTTCAACACTTAATGTGTCTTAAGTACTAAGGTATTCACTCATACAAATTAGTCTGACTTAAATGCATAGTGGTATTCAAGTTTTAACATTTAATTAAAACCATAATAATATTTGACACCTATGCAAACAAGTTATGGCCTTGATGCTACACGGCGTTATACTTTCGACACTTAATGCGGCTTAAGTGTTAAGGTCTTCACTCATGTGAATTGGTTTGACTTGGATGTGTAGTGATGTCCAACATCTCAAAACTTAATTGAAATTGGAATTACACTTAACACCCATGTGGGCAAGTCATAGCCTTGAAGTTGTGCATTATTGTACTTTGGGCCCTTAATTAAAATTGAGCCCTCACTTGATACAATTTTTTTTTAATAGTGATGACTAAACTCGGGTAGTTTCCCCAAGTTGCCTACATACTCAAAGAAAGGAGATCAAGTCAAACGTAGGTCAATCATTTTTTATTTAATTTTTTTCACTCTAACTATTGTCAAGAATAAAAGAAAATTTTATTCTTGCAAGCATAAGTCCTGACTTTTGCCTAAGTTGTCTTTTCAAGTTTTTCAACTTTGCAAATCTTTTTTTTTTTTTTTTACACTCTAACTTTTGCCAAGGCTAGAAGAAAATTTTTAATCTCGTAAGCAAATATCTTAATTTTTACCTAACTCGCCTTTTCAGGTTTTCAACTTAGCAAACATTTGTTTTTTTATACACTAACTTTTGCCAAGACTAAAAGAAAAATTTAATCTTGCGAGCATATCTCCTAATTTTTGCCTAAGTCCTCTTTTTAGGTTTTCAACTTAGCAAACTTTTCTTTCTTTCTTGTTTTCTTTTTTTTTATTTTTTTATTTTGCGTCATACACGATTTAAGCTCATGCGGGTCAAGAGCGTAGTGTAACTCAAGCATAGTAATGCATTAAGAATTTGTCATTGATAAGGTTAATTCTTAATTTGTCTTCAACGACAATCTTATAATCACCATTGGTGTAAACTTCTTACACCACATAAGATCCATCCTATTTTGATGTAAATTTGTTCTTAGTCTTATGTGTGGTGATGATGGATCTACAGATGATAAGAACTAGATCACCAACTTGAAAGGAATGAAGACAAACCTTTTTTGTTAAAAGCTCTTGAAAGGCATGTTTGATAACACTCTAAGCATTATTGGGGTTCAAGTCGCTTTTCATTTAGTGCTTCTAACTCTTGAAGATGTAGCTTGGAATTATCTTCATCATTAGTCTTTCATTTATGGCAATCCTTAATAAAGAGATTTGAAGCTCAAGGGCAGTACAACTTCTATACCATAAACAAAGGAATAAAGGGTTGTTTGTGTAGGCACTTGATATGTTGTTCAATACACCCAAAGTGTTTCTCCTACTCGTTCATGTCAATCTCTCTTTGACTTATCAATAATGTTCTTAAATAAATAGCAAAAAGTCTTGTTAAATGCTTCTGCAAGACTATTGGTCGATGCATTGTACATTGATGAATTATGTTGTTTGAAACTGAACTTCTCATAGAGATTACTCATCAATTTTTTATAGAAGGGTTTCTCATTGCCAGTGATTATGTACCATGGTACCCCATACTAATAGATGATATTACTTCAAATAAACTTTACTACAGTTTCTTTCTTCACTTCTTTAAGTGGCACAATTTTCGCTCATTTAGAAAAATAATCTATCATTGCCAATATGTAAGCATACCTAGCAAAGGATTTAGGAGTAAGGGGTCCAACCATGTCAAGTCCCTATACATCAAATGGTCACAACGCAATTGAAAGATGGAGTGGCTCAAGGAGTTGGTGTATAAAATTTGAATGGAATTAGCATGATTGACACTTCTTAGCATATTCCATGAAATTCTTAACCATAATTAGCCAATAGTAACTCATCCTTTTGATTCAAAAATGAATACTTTGACCCTGATTGGTGAGCCTCACAAATTCTGAAATGAGCTTCTTCAATTGCTTGATTTGTCTTTTATTCTTCTAGGCATCAAAAAAGTACCTCATTGAATGAGCAACGATAAAGTGTTTTTTTTTTTTTTTTTGTAGTAAATGAAGCATGAAGCTCGATATTGTATTTTTATTTAACACCTTAGTTCATCAAGTAACTTCTCATGCTCTAAGTAGTCAATAATTAATGGTTGTCACCAATCTTCGTTGTTAATAATGAGTATCGATGTAGCGCTCACCTCTTCTTGTTGTAATATTGGTAATGATGGCAGTACCCACCTATGGAAAATAGGGATGTGTACAGTCTCATCCTTAAGCAATGTTAAACTTGCAGCTAAATTAGTTAGAGCATCTATCATTTGGTTTTCTTTTCGTGGAACATAAACTAAAGAGATTCACTCAAACGTTTCCATCAATTGGGTAGCATATTGGAAGTAAGGAACCAAGTCATCACTTTTAGCCTCATACAAGACTAGAAGTTGATTGATTACCAACTTAGAATCCCCACATATCTCCAAGTTTGTGATTTTCATTTCAATCGTCATTTGTAGCCCGATAATTAAGGCATGGTATTCAACGACATTGTTGGAGCATCGCTCACTAAGAACAAATGAATATGGTAGTATTTGTCTTTGTGGTGAAACAAATGCAACACCTGCACATGTTCCATCATAGTGTGCTAACCCATTAAAAAACATCATCCACGAAGGAAAAATGTCAACATAAAAGATCTTTTCATTAGGAAAGTCATTTGAAATTTCCAATGTTACGAGAATAGGATGATCTACCAAGAAGTCTGCTAGTGTTTGTCCTTTTATTACTTTTTAAGTGATTTAGATTATTTTGTATTTAGTGAGTAGCAAGCCCCATCATGTTAGTTGTCCTAAAAGAATTGGCTTTGATAGCACATATTTAATAGGATCAGCATGTGCTATTAAGTGTACTATGTATGTCTGCATATAATGTCTTAGTTTTTTTTTCAAGAAAATTAAAGTAAGACAAGTCTTCTTTATTAGAGAGTAATTTAGTTCCTTTAAAGTTTGACTTAAGTAATACAATGCACTTTCTTTGTTCTCTTCATTTTCTTGTGCAAATAATGCTCTAAAGAGCATTTTTGTGCGGCAATGTAGAGTATCGATGGCTTCCCCACCATATGAGCACCTAAGATTGTTGGATTAGCCAAATAATTTTTTATGCTCTCAAAGGTATTATGACAAGCTTTGTCCCAAACAAATAGGACATTCTTCATAAGTCGGTTGAAAGGTTGACATCGTCCTACAAGGTTTGAAATAAACCGCCAAATGAAACCAAGGCATCCTTGGAGAATTCTAAGCTCTTAAAGATTCCTTAGCTTTGGCATTTCTAGAATGACTGCAATCTTGGATTGATCCACTTCATTGTCACAGTGTCGAACAATAAACCCTAAAAACTTACCGGAAGAAACACCAAAAGCACATTTAAGCGAGTTCATCTTAAGTTAGTACATTCTTAACCTATCAAACACCATACGAAGATCTCGTAGGTGGCCTTCTTTTTTCTTAGACTTTATCACTAGATTTTCAACATAGCACTCAATATTCTTATGGAGCATGTCATCAAAGATTCTCTACATGGCACGTTGATATGTTGCACCTACATTCTTAAATCCAAAAAACATCACTTTGTAACAATAAATCCTCTTTGGAGTATGAAATGCAATAAGCTCTTCATCCCTTGGTGCCATTTGTATTTGATTATACCCTAATGATCCATCCATGAAAGATAAAGCTTCATGACTAGTAGTTGCATCAACCATGAGTTTGATAATTGGTAACGAGAAATCATCTTTTGGGCAAGCATTATTTAAATCTTTGAAATCCACATAAACACAGATTTGTCCATTCCTTTTATTAACTAGAATGATGTTCAAGTCCATGTCAAGTACTTTACCTCCCTAATGAAACTAGTTTCAATCAGTTTATCGATTTATGTTTCTATCTTTGAAACAAGTTTTGGTCAAAATCATCTCTAGACTTGCTTAATCAATTAAACACCATGCTTCACCATGAGTTGATGCACTGCAACTTTCAAATCAAAACCTAGCATTTCTTTATATGACCTTGGAAAGACATATTCAAAATCAAGTAACAACTCAAGATAACTTTTCTCTTCAAAATGACTTAAAAGCATACTAACATAGATTGACCTTAGGTCCCCATTTTTACCCAAGTTGAGCTCTTTTAACTCATCTACAATAGATTGTCCCTCGTCCTCAAATGCTTAAGGTGCTTTCCTTGGTTCGTCTTCTGAAGATTATGAATTAGGGTCAACTTCTACTGTAACATAGTAACTAGTGTGCATCAAACTTTCTTCAACATCCTCAAAGTATCCCTCGTCCAGCTGCTTGGTAATCATGAAGGTATGTCATTTTAATTTTAAGGAACCACTAGTATAGATTTCCCAAGTTGAATGGCACATCATCCTTGATGGGATTAAACTCCTTGTCTCTACATCTTCTTTTAGTTCAATGCACCTTTTCTAATTGAGATTTTGTCACCATGACTTTCGAGGTAAAGTCCTAATCCTTTGTTGTATTAAACTTTGTGGAATATGTGTTGAATTACATTCCACTTGGTTAAAATTGCCCACCTAGTGAACACTGAAGCTCATGTAATTAAAGTCTTAATTTGATCAAACATTGAATTTTGAGGAGGAGAATTTGACCCACTACTCTTCTCCATGTCTTCCACAATGATATGTTATGTACTTGCCTTAATCTTTTTAGTCTTAGCTAAAATTTTGATAGACTCAGAAGGTACAAACCTTAAACCTGTCCTGGAAGGTTTGACTACAAACCCTTGTTGTTTTAACTTCTTTTGAGTTCCGTTAAGGGCATGCATCTTTTCACCTATGGTCTCGGGGCTATGTTCTCCTAATTGTGATGACAAAGTGAATTCATACCCCACATTGGCTAATAACTTGTAAGCCTAAGGATTAAACCCCTCATCTATTCTTTTATCAATAAATAATCCTTGCTTTATTTGATATCTTAAGGATTTGATGGATTTTTGCATCTCATCCCTAAAGATAAGTTGTAAGTTTGGAAGGGGAATAATTGTCTCTTCTTTCAAGACATGAAAATCCCTATTTTCTAATCTTCAAGGTTGTACTTCGCGTTTGTTTTCTATAAAAGGTAGTTGACCCTCATTTCATTGAGATCTCATGATGAACCTAAAAATTGAGAGAGTAATGACACTTCTTAAGTTCAACATCAATTTTTTTTATGATTTCTTTTTTTTTCTTCGATTGGAGTTTTTACTGGCTATGAGATTTCCCTTGTTAGTGTTAGTTCACACTGCTCAACTCTTCCCTTAAGTTTAGCATTTCTAGTTGAGAGAATGATTGTAGGGATGACTTCCTGTATGACATCATTTTCTATGTAAAATTTAGCATCAGCAAAGTAAGACTCGACTTTTGTAAATAGCATAGTATCAACCTCTACTTTCTTTACCTCTCCTCTATAGAATTTGAAACACTAGTGTAGTGTCGAAGGAATTACTCCATTCTTATGAAGTCATGGTCACCTAAGTAACACATTGTAAAATGTTTTTGCATCGATTATATGAAACAATGTGTTCAAACTCAACTCACCTATAACAAGTTCTAAACGAATCATGTCAATAGCTCGATGTCCCCCTTGATTAAAGCCTTGGATCATTAGGCAACTTCAAGTTAGCTCTTTCGTAGCAATCCCAAGTCGTTTCATCATTGCTTTAGGCATGATATTTACTGCAAATCCGCCAATCAAGATACGAGTGATATTTTGTTCTCGTATGTACTCAGTAACAAATAGGGATCGAGTATGTGGCTTTGACCTTAATTGAAGGTCTTCGTCGGTGAAGGTGATGGTTGCACAACATGTGGCATAATTGTAGCTTTCATTCTCAAGTCTTTTTGTCCTTTTTTATTTTGGTGGCATAGAGTGTTAGATTCTTAAGTGCTTGAATCAATGCACTTTATATCTCATTAGGAAGTTGTAGCATCTCATGGCTACTAAAGAGCGAGGGTAAGCATTATAGGTTTGCCACTACCACATCTTTTTCCTTGGTTTTGCTCAATTATGCACCAATAGCATTTTCTTCATCTTCACTTGGTTCGCCCTCTTCCAAAGTCTCATAATAGGAGACCATATGAGTTGATGTCATCATCCCTTTATCGAATAACTCTTGAGGGAAGTATTCTCTTAAAGTGACAGAGGTGATGAATTTCTATACCAAAAAGTCATTTACTTATACAATTGCTTGTTTTCTTTTAGGATTTTTTTTATTCTTTGGATGTTGATGAGTATTCCACTCTTGTCATCCCTTCCTAGGAGGGCAAGGGAATGGATGAAACACTTGCTTTTTGCGAGGTCTTCTTTGTGTCACCAATGTCCAACCTTCTTCACTATATGACATTGAATCATTATTAGAGCAAAGGTGAAGAAGGTTGTCTTGACATGACACTTGTGTTTTCTTTAGTTTCAATGACCTGCATTGAATAGTACTAGCACATGCCCCCAATTTCTTAGATGAAACATGTAATATAATAGGATTGAAGGATCCAAATGTAACTGTAGCATGATTTGACTCTACTACTTCATCTAAATCCAAATAAATTCTTCCTTACTTTGAAATTTTCATTATGAGATCTTTTAAGTTGAAACATTTCTCCATCGAATGACTAACGATTCAATGGTAATGGCAATAGTTCGGATCATTAACACTACTCATTTCTTTTGGATGTTTGCACTCAGGTAGCTTAATAAACTTTTTATGGAGTAGATCTTCCAACATGTTAAGCACATCAAAGACAGGAAAATGATACTTCTTTTTTTCTAATTCCTTTAAGATGAACTGACACCTCTCATTTTCTTGGGTTAGTCTAGCATTTTTTACCTTTTTCTCTTTATCTCCTGCTGAAATTTTTATTAGAGTCATATTTACCACCATGGACTCTTGGATGGGTTTCTTTAAGGTCTTATCACCCTTTTTCCAATCATGTCTCTCTCTTTGTTGGTCAACAATAAGGTCCTTCTTAACACCATGGTTAAGAATACTAAGTTCCATGTCATGTGCTCGAGTAGCTAACTCTTCAAAGGTGTGAGGTTGTATCCATTGGAGGATGTACAAAAGACCTCAATGCATTCCTTGTATGTGCATCTCCACAACTAACACCTTGGATGATCTATCTTTGCAGTCAAAGCTTAAGGAACACCAGCGATTGATGTAGTCTGTGATCGGCTTATCTTTCCATTGCTTAGTATTAGTCAACTTCATCATGTTTACAATTCGCCGGGTGCCATATAAATGGTCGAGGAATTCATGCTCCATTTGGTCCCAACTATCGATACACTCAAGCGCAAGGTCTATGTACCATTCGACGAAATAAAGGGAAATGAGCAACAAAGATTATGAACAAAGGAAAAATAATGTGAACAAAGATTTTATTAAAATTAAAATATTGTGGGATACAATCTCTATGGCAATATTCTTTTATAAAAGTATGTATCTTTTTTATTCTTTCATTTGACCACAACTTGAAGAACGATGACAAAATTGTTTTCTTGGATTTGAAGATCGATCAAGGGCCTAGAGTAGCTTTTTCCCGAATGAACTTATTGAATGGCAAAAAAACGTGTGTTTAGCCCTTCTATCATTTACCAAACTTGTGGAGAGATTTGATGAAGCTCTTTTTCTTTCTGTGAAGCCTCTTTTCTCAATAAAATCACTTTGCAAATCTCTTTTTTTTTTTTCCTTATTTAGATTTTTTTATTTCTTATGGATTTTCCCGAGCTTCGAATTTCTCCCTCCTCTTGAAAGAAGTCGCCTCTATTTATAAATGAAGGTATGGAATTGAATTTTTAAATTCCTAAATTTCAGTCGCTTAATTCAAGAGATTTAGTTCCTTAATTTTAACCATTTTTCTTCTTCTCCAAGTTTTAGCAACAAGATAATAATAATCATAATTGTTAGCAGATCATAAGGTTGGTCGCGTCCATCAACTCCCCTTATGTTCGTCGTGAGCGCTTGGGTGAATGCATTATAAGGTTAGGGTATGCATCTTTCCTATAAGCAATTGCTTTTAAGAGAGTTGGTAGCGCTTGAGGTCCTTCAAGTGGTATCAAAGTCAAGGTCACAGGTTCGAATCCCAAGAGTGTCGCTGGGAGGGGGAGATTGTTGGCAAATCGAAGGGTTGGTTGCGTCCATCAACTCCCCTTGTGTTCATCGTGGGCACTTGGGCGAATGCACTATAAAGCTAAGGTATGCGTCTTTCCTACAAGCAATTGCTTTTAGGAGAGTTGGTAGCCTGAGGTCCTACAATAATATATTTTTCATATTATTATTATTGTCCTCTTTATGGTTAGAGATTAGTTTTCCTTTGTTTTAGGAAACTTATCTATAAGAAAATATCTTCTTTTTTTTTTTTTTGACTTGGAAACCTAATTTCATAGTCTTCCCAATTTGTATCATATGTCCAATGAGCTTAAATTTTGTTGAACCATGAAATTACAATTTTTTGTAGGATGACTAAATTTAGTGATAATTTAATCCACCAAATTTTTTATGTCTACAATTCTAATTAATAATGAAAGGGAATTAGGTCTTATTTGAGTCAAAATGATTAAACTCTCAATCTAACACATTTATTTCTATATTCACCTATTTATTCAAAATCAATTTTTGAGTCAAATTTGGGTTAAATCATCTATGTTTATGCGGTTTGATCAAGAAATAACCTATTTATTAAACGAATTATGTACAATAACAGGAATTTGACGTAAATACAATTATATTAAATCCAAACCTATGAAAAATATATTGAGTTCAAGTTGTATTGGTGAGTCGTATCAGACTTAACTACCTTATTTTGAAAAAAGATTATAATTAAAAATCTCATTTTTTTGGGTGATTTCTGATTACATGATTTCCCCTATTATAAAAGGTTTAATCTTCCTTTGTTAAATGTTGATTAATTTTCAAAAGACTATAATAAATGGACTTTAATTTTTACAATTAAAACTATATTATTAAGTTAAATATATAAATGCTTATTAAAATGTTCAAAGAAAATGGAAGAGAAAGGATTGTTGATGCCATATATCAAGAACACTATTGATAAGTTGCAAGTCTTTGCCGTCTTTGATTTGGAGGTGAATGGCTGACTGATGTTTCGTTTCTATTCTGCTTTGGTCCAAGTGTTGTGCTGTCATCCACTTAGCATAGTCTGCAATCTCCACTAGCCTTTGACCACACCCAAGATTTTCCATCTGGGTGAAATGTGAGTCTATATTCTCTTAATTTGCCCTTTTTTTTTTTTCTCTCCTTATTAATTCCAATCAGTAAGATCAGCTTCATCTTTGAATCTCACAAAAGTTTGAGGGGAAATAAAGAATCTCTCTATTTTATCAAAATAGACAACATTCATATGGAAAAAAGAAGGGGGGGAAATGGTAATATATAGAATAATGTCTACCAATAAAACCTTATCTTTCAATTACAAACCCGAATTTCCATGTTTGATAAGGTGATCCTCAAAAAATGAGACAGACAGTATAAAGGTACAGTGCAGATGACAACACAACATGACAACTTTCTCTCTTTTCTTCCACTTGTGTTGGGGGTGAGGGAACCCCATTTGCCCATTTGTAGAAAAACCCTAATCGAGTGGACACTTGAGGGAGAAAGAGCCTAAGACCCTAGTATCAGTGACTTCATACACTTTGAGAGAGTAGAGAGTATATTCATAGCAACACCACCAAACAATATCAGTATACAAGGTTGCTTCGATGCAGGGATAACAACATGACAACCCTCTTTTTCCCCATTTTTTCAGTTTCACGTGTAGTGGTACTCCCCTTATCTGCCTACCCAGATTTTTTATGTTTCTTGTCACCTTGTCCCACCTGCATTTGCTGCAGGAACCTTTGAAGGGTAGCTGGACAAGTCCATGTCGATGAGAGACATGTCATACGGCACATTGTAAGAATTGGAGGTTTCCATGAGCAGGGAAGATTTCATGGTCTCTGGGTTTTGGGGATCTTGAGCAGTGCTGGACTGCTTGGGACTGCTTGTACCAGAAGACGAGACGCTGGAGAGTTGTATGTCATCCAGTTTGTTTCCAAGCATATGCTTGTTTTTCCTTACCGCATCCATCTCAGGGCCAGTTGGCACAAAAGTACGCGACCTGTATTTCCTTGTTCCTTCATCACCCTCGTTATGGTTGTAGAGTACATAGTCATGATAAGTTGGTGCAAACTGCAAGAGCAAAACGACAGTCACCATCATCATCAGCACAGGATTCATGTCAAAAGCACTAGTTTTCAGTAGGAAATTAGCACATATTGCAAGATTCACCTGGTGAACCGTGTCATGGTAGAAGTCATTCAATTTTACTGCATGGGCAAGGCTTCCAGTTAAACCACGAGAAACTCCAATATTTGCACCAGCATACTCTTTGTAGGGAAATGCATAGAGATGACCCACGGCTGCAATGAGCATCTCAACACATATTATGAAGTTCTGGAATTCAGCAGCTTCTTCTGCATCCTTTATGAATCCTGACTTTGCAGCAAGAAAAACTAGAACACCCTAAAATGAAAAAAGGGGGAGACTGAGGTACAACGAAAAAAGCACAAAAATTTCTACTCAAGTTTCAATAAAATAAAAGCCAATCTAAGATACATGCATGTCAGTTCATTTTTATCTATTATTATCTTGAATTGTTGTCAACAACATTACTACAGAATTCATCACCTGTCATTTACATGCACCATTATATATTTATATATATATATATATATATATATATATATATATATATATATATATATATATATTTGATAAGCAAGCGAATATATTAAAGAAGGCTTAGAAGCCGCAAAGCATACAGAGAGTATACGAGGCTACTATGACCCCTCAAACAAAAAACAAAACAACCCAACCCCTAATTGGAGGCTAACCACTCCAAGAAACCTATTAGGGAATTCGACTTCATATCAATGTACACTTTAACCCAACCTCAAATATTGTACACAAACGAAGTTTTTAACTTCTGAAAAGCCAACACTCCCCCCTTAAAAGCTAGTCTATTCCTCTCCTTCCATATTATCCAAAAAATGAATAGCGGGATGGATTTCCACACTTTTTTCCTTTTTCTCCCCACAAAAGAGCCTTTCCAACTACTAAGAACCTCCTTTACAGATTTTGGAAAGACCCACTGTACACCACACAACGCAAGAATGATATCCCACAACCCTTTTGCCACTGTACAATGTATTAAGATATGATTGATCGTTTCCTCTTCACACCCACACAAGAAACACCGGTTAGGGAATTGCCACCCTCTTCTCTGCAGCCTATCCAAAGTGAGAACCTTCCCCCAAGTAGCTTCCCAAGCAAAAAAAGCAATTTTAGTTGGAACTTTGTCCACCCAAACATTGCTACGAGGGAAATCCGCTCCTTCAGTATTTGCCAACACACTATACGCTTTCTTGACTTTAAACAGCCCGTCCTCTCCTTTCTTCCAAAATACGACTTAAATTCCACCCTCCTTGACCCAAATTCTGATCCCAATATTCCTCCACTATGACATTCCTTTGGGCAGCCATGGAAAAGAGGTTCAGGAAGCCTTGGGACAGCACATTGTTTCCGCACCAAGGATTTGTCCAAAACCTTATTTTATTGCCTTTTCCCACCTTGAACACCATATTTTCCCAACACCAAGCTGACTCCTTCAAGATCTCCTTCCAAACTCCAACTCCAAACACCCCATTTGCCTTCCTTGTCCTCCACCCAAACTCCTCTTGCCCATACTTAGCCTCAAGCACTTTTTTCCAAAGCTCCTCCTTAGCACGCGCAAATCTCCAAATCCATTTGCCTAGAAGAGTTTTGTTCAAACAAACAAGCTTCCTTAACCCCAACCTTCCCTTTTCTTTATCCGCGCACACCACCTCCCATTTGACTAGGTGAGCCTTGTTCCCCCCATTGGCTCCTCCCCACAAAAAGTCTCTTTGAAGCTTTTCAAGCCTTCTTGCCACTGATTTAGGCATACGGAATACCGACATTTGATACAAGGGAATGCTGACCAGCGTACTCTTTATAAGAGTAATTCTCCCACATTTGGACAAATATTGGTGTTTCCAAAGGGCAAGCCTCCTCCTCACTTTCTCCTCCACCCCATCCCATACGGAAGAGGCCCTATTAGACGCCCCAAGGGGCAGCCCCAAATAAACAGTAGGCAGCTGTCCCACCCTACACCCAATTTCAACAGCCATTTCAAGCACCCCTTCCACCTCCCCTACCGGAATGACCATACTTTTGTCCAGATTAATCTTTAATCCTGAGGCTGCTTCAAACCAAAAGAGGATTCAACTCAAATACAACAAAGACTCTTTCTTTGCCTCGCAAAATACAATTGTATCATCCGCAAATAGAAGATGAGAAATATTGACGGCCTGCCCTCTTCCTCTCCATATCCTACAACCATAGATGAACCCCCCTTTAACGGCCCTCGTGATAAGCGCACTTAGAACTTCCATTCCCATGACAAATAAGTAGGGGGAAAGGGGATCCCCTTGCGTTAGCCCTTTTGAACTTGAGAAGAACCCAGTTGGAACCCCATTCACCAGCACTGAATACTTGGCAGTGGAGATACAGCTCCACATCCATCCTATCCATTTTGGCCCAAAGCCCATCTTTTGCATGACCTTTAGCAAAAATTGTCAATTGATGCTATCATACGTCTTCTCAATGTCCAATTTACAGATTAGACCTTTCTCTCCCCTTTTTTGCCAAGAGTCTATTACCTCATTTGCGATTAGGGAGTCGTCAAAAATCTGTCTCCCTTTGATGAAAGCATTCTGATCAGGAGAAATCACCTTTCCTATAACTTTTTTAAGCCTATTGGCCAGCACCTTAGCCAATAATTTATACAATCCCCCAAGCAAACTAATTGGCCTGTAGTCACCCAAATCCTCCACCCCCCCTTTCTTCGGTAACAAGACCAAAAAGGTATGATTTAGGCTCTTAATGAAGGAGTTCTGTTCATGGAACTCCTTGAACATATCCAAGACGTCCTCCTTGACAATCTCCCAATATCTTTGCCAAAAGGCCACTGTGAATCCGTCCGGACCCGAGGCTTTGTCCCCATTCATCCCCATTAATGCTGCATAGATCTCAACCTCAAAAAATGGAAGCTCAAGGGCTTCCGCTTCTGAAAGGCTGATCTGCTTCAGCAAAAGACCCCCTATATTCGCCTTCCAACCCGAGT
Source organism: Vitis amurensis (assembly GCA_037355405.1). Classification (NCBI taxonomy): domain Eukaryota; kingdom Viridiplantae; phylum Streptophyta; class Magnoliopsida; order Vitales; family Vitaceae; genus Vitis; species Vitis amurensis. The sequence goes on from JBAPGN010002891.1 coordinate 28,882, forward strand.
TTTCCAAGATGAGCTACTGATATGCATTTGCAATTCCTTCCCTCACTTCTTGTTCCTCTGTAATCCTCACCCCATTTATCTTAATTTTATCCAGGGCATTGACTCTCCTACGGGCATTGGCCATGCGGTAGAAAAACCCCGTGTTCCTATCCCCTTCCCTTCGCCATAATTCCCTTGATAGCTGTCTCCAGTGCACTTCTTCCATCAACACCCACTTTGCATAATTCTCCTTAGCTTCCTTTTTGTGACCTAACTCCTCTGTTAAATTTCTCTCTTCTTCCACTAAATCCCAACGCTCCACTTGCTGAAGAGCTTCAGCTTTGTTTTTCTCCAATCTTCCAAAAACCTCCTTGTTCCAAATTTTTAAGTTTTGTTTCAATCCCTTCAGCTTAGCCGCTAACCTGTAGCTCGGCCTGCCTCTAACCACTATCCCTTGCCACCAACCCCTCTATCAGATGTTTGAACCCCTCAGCTTTGAGCCACATATTTTCAAATTTGAAAGAGGACGGGCCTCTCCTTAGCCCTCCTCCCTCAAGCAGAACCGGGAAGTGATCTGATGTTGGACGGGGCAATCTTCTTTGATGAACCCTACTTTATTGGTCTAGCCAACTGGGAGTCGCTAGGAATCTATCCAACCTGGCCCACGATTGATTATTGAGCCCCCCACTCCAAGTGAAAGATCCCCCTTGCAATGGGACATCAATTAGCCCTAAATCATCTATGATCTAGGCAAACCTCCTCATAGCTGAGGTAATCCTCCCATTTCTACTTCTTTCAGCTTGGTACAGAGTTGTATTGAAATCGCCTCCTAAGCACCATGGCTCCTCCCACAATCCTCTAATTGCCCCAAACTCCTCCCACAAGCACTCCCTATCTTCTCTGGAGAAAGGACCATAGACCCCCGTGAACACCCAAATTGCTCCATCTCCCACATTCCTGAATCTACAGGAGATGGAAAATTGGCCCTCTTCCACCCCCAACATCTCCAGCGATCTTTTGTCCCAACAAATCAAGACAACCCCTGCCATCCCCATAGCATTCAACACCTTCCAATCAAGAAATCTCCCCGGCCCTAGACTCCTCACCACTTCTTCAGACATAACTTGCATCTTTGTCTCTTGAATACAGAACAGGTCCACCTTTTGATTTTTGATAACTGACTTGATTACTTTCCTCTTGGATCTATCATTCACTCCCCTCACATTCCAACTCAAGATTCTTAAATTCATTGGACAACTGCGCTTTGGTTCCCTCTACCCTGGGTAGGGTCTTTCTTCTTAGTATCCCCCTCATAGTTAACAGAGCACTCCAGTCTCTTAAGCTCCCTTTCAAACCTTGAGGTCTCCAATAGACCTTTACCTACTATCTTCTCCCTTCTTTTCCTGATTTTGCCCAAAAAGCTCAGGATTTCCTTCTCCAAACCTTCCGTTGAGAAACCCAGAAACTGACTGAATTTAACCACGCTACTCTCCTCCCAATTAAGCTGATCTTCCTTCCTACCCTCTTGGAAATCCGTCTGGTCTACAGTCCACCCCGAATTTCTTCCCAGAGGGTCGACACTGTTGACCTCAACCAGGTCCCAACAGCCATCCCTTCTCCCTATATGTTCTTCTACACTTGGTCTTCGTGACCCACTTCCAATCAGAATTCCCTTCCTTCGCACCCCAGAATGGTCGTAACACTCCCTCTCCGGAGTCCGACAAACAAAAGAAATTAGAAGAGGAAGACCCTTGTGCCCTGAAACCCCCCAGATTTACATCTAAACCATACCTCGCAGCTTCTTCCTCTAGCATCCTTTCTGCCCTCGGATGGTTTAGATCCGACTACTGCCTTCTTCCCATTTCTTCTTCTCCGCATATGACGAACTCTCTCTCCAGGTTGTCGTCTTTATTATGACCGTTGGAGCCAGAGGGATAGGCTTTTAAAATGATCCCACTGTCCATGAGATGGGTCTGGGATAAGATGGCTTTCCCCTTATGAAGATGGCCCAGACCAGAGCCTACAGCCCGCCCCGAGCTTCTGGGTTGCCGCGGCCCAATCTGATCCCCCTTTGAGGCTTCACTTCCTGATGGCAATGAGGGCCCATAAGCCCAATTCAACTCCCGGCCTGGAACCACAGGCCCAGTCTTCGATCCGGGCCCCTGCAACAAGCCCACTTGCGCCTGGGAGCCCATTGCAGCGGATCCCACATCCTGCATCAGATGACCAGTCTCATCCTCTAACTGACGCTGCGCCTCGAACCCCGCACACGCCATCTCCTCCACTCGCGACCCGGCGCGTGAATCTTCATCACCTCTAACCTCCCCTCTTGGACGACTCCACAGGACGCGCTTCCTCCCCTGTCCGATCTAACCAATATCCTAGCCCACTGCAAATCCTCCATGCTCTCCGTCTATGGGTCAACGTCTAAAAACCCACCGCACGCATCTCCCACCCTTCTCAACACCGACGGGACCCATAGCGAAATTGGGAGCCCCAATATCCTCACCCACACTTCCTTTCTTGCCTCACCTTCTTCCAAACAACCCGATCTTGGATTCCAACGCTCCAAGTCCAATTGAACTCCTCCCACCGCCTTATTACCAGAGAGAAGAACCCGCCTTGCTTCTTCCGCAAACTCTAATTCCAGTAATACTCGTCCTTTTCCCAGACTTGCCATCCCCATCTTGCCTTTCAATCCCCAGGCCTTTGCCATTTCCCAACCCAAGTTTTCCAGATCTTACCCTTTTGCATTGCTAGGGCTCCAACTTCCAATCAGGCAATGCTCCAGCCTACTAAGGTTTCTACTTAACCCCTCCCGTTCCACCTCCACTCGAATGTTATTGGACCCCTTATTCCACCAACCCTTCACCGTGTCCGCAAACGACCTTCCCTTCACCATATTCGGACGCGACCTTCCCAGTGCCCACACTTCTTCTTGTTGTTCCTTTTTATCAATACTGATATCCATCTGACGAAGAGCCTCCACCATCGCCGTCCATCCCCCCTTGTCCCCTTTGCCCTTCGGGATACATATACTATATCTCTTCAACTCCAAATCGACGACCCCTAATCGCAAAAAGCAACCCGCCCTGTTAGTAACACGCACCAGGGAGAAGCTTCTCCCCTTCTCCTTCCAGCCCTTTTCCCATCTTCCTTCCTTCACATCCTCGATGCACTAATGTAGGCCTTCCATGAACAGTCCTACGCTATTCAACCCCATTCGCACCCAAGACGACACCCCTTTCTTACTTTCCATTATGATTATTAGGGTTTTTCCTCCCCTCTCCACCATTTCCAGCTCAAAGGTCTTGGACTCCACCCCAAAACTGCTCGTCTTCCTTTTCCTCCTATTCTCCGCATGACGAACATTCTCACCGCTGGCAGCCTCTCTCGCTCTCACGCTCATTTATATATATATATATATGCCCAGCAGCTCCAATAAAGCACACTTGGCTCTATTTTGAAAAATTAAAGGCTTCCAATGGCAACTAGGGTGGTACACAGCACGTTTTCTATGAGATAGAAGGTTAGCCCTACAATTAGCCAAGACTTAGTGTTTAAAGTGATTCCTTGAGAAGGTAGAACTGGCATATTATGTGTCTGTCTCCTCAGTTTTTTCTCTTGGCAAGGAGATGCCCAGAATTAAGGCAATTAGCCTCGACATGTACCTCCTAATGCGATTCCTGCAGTTATAGGCAAAAGTGCATTGTATTCTGGACAAAACTATGCTTCTTTCTTGTTCAATTAACTAAACAGTCCTCAAAACCATATGCCGCAATTGGAACCACAAGAAATGCAAGTGAAAAGATGAACTGCAATGATTTGTGACCTGAATAGGTAATTGGAAATCATCTAGGTGCCACTAGAAGTCACTGTTTCTTGGAGTTGCCTCTAAACAAACACATAAGCATCCGTTCTCCTATTCTGCTCTTCATGCGTAAGGACAGGACCTGTGACTAATGCAAATTACAAATGCAAAGGATTGAAAAGGACAGAAGTTCAAAAGTCCGTCATTTTCCAAATTTCTAAGATGATAACAAAGAAAGGATAAAAGTTCCCTTGAAGCCTGGTTCAAGTGGTAACAGGTTTAGGTGGGCCTGTGGGAGGTGTTCATGGGGGGGGGGAGGGTGGGAGAGAACACACAAACACATAAAGAGAAGCACAAAGTAACAAAACCCTACCTGCCAATAAGTCAGAAAAACGACAGACTTGATTATGATAAATTTAGGAACCGGATTGAAAGGTTTAAGCAGATCCCTGCAAGCCACATAAAACAAAGCCAACGCGTAGAGTGCCAATGAGTATGAGAATGTATAGATGATGGTGAGATACAGGTAGGCTTGATTCGCACTGAAGTTTCCATCTTCATATTTTCCTTTTGCATAAAGTACGAATGTAACAGCGACTAAGATAGGCTTCAAGATCACAAACTGCAAACACCCTTGCTTGCACCTTCGAATAAAACGCCTGCACAATGATAGCAGTTTTTTATTGGATCCATCAAACATAAGCTCAGAGTTGCAATCTGAAAATGTGGGATCACTTGGAAACCATTGCGATGGTATTTCCCAAAATTTCCCAAAAGTCTAGAATTAGACTTGGACTTCTCTTATGTAGTTCATTTTTTTCCCAAAATCTTCACCAAACAAAAAGAAGCCAATAGCCATTGCTAATAGTTTACCAATTGTCCATGGATTTGAAGGAAAGGGGGAAGACTGGTCCAGGTGTTTGTAATTGCTGGTGTGTGTCTCAGCATCAAATCCATTTATTTCCTAAGATCCTAAGGACATGGGCACTAAGTAATCATATTTCCCTTTTTTCTTGTTCAATCCCTTAAGCTAAATATAAGAATAATGAAAAGAGACTGCTTGACGTCTAAGGTCACAATGAACTAGGAATTTAATCTTCTTTTCCTTTGTTCAGCACACCTTCCAGGTACATATTAAACAATAGGCATGTCAGATGCATTTCCCATACCAATCCACCCATCATGCCATGTCTGATAGGGATACTTCACATACTTAAATAGTCCATGTAACTTAGGGGGAGTAAAAGAAGCAAATAAGAAACATATAACCATTACAAAATTTCCTAATGATTGGAAACTTCTTGATTTTATATATTCATAACCAATAAATATGGAATCAGTCTGCCAAGTAAGATAATTTTGTGATCCCAAATTTATCAGTATGCAACAGATGGAACAAAATCATAGGGAGTTATGTTAGGAACTCACTCCATCCAACGGTAGCGGAGGAAGCAACATGTCATCAGACACCATGCTGGCTTCAGATTCCGGCCACTTAAACTTAACACAACTGCTCCTGGTCCATCCCACATGCCAGGCACAATGACAGAAAATTATAGATGACCCAAGCTTCATAGCTGAAACAATAAAGAAAAATTAAACATATTAATGGCTTAGGGCAGAATAAACCACTAACCTTATTTCAAAACAATAGCTATAAAACCCTATTGAGAGACAAAAAGCCAACTCTTTTTGCTAACCAACACTGGCCTTCTAAGAATCCACAAACTCTTATACACTCGATGCAGAGAATCAACCAAAGAAAACTTAAAAGTGAAGCACACCTTCCAGTACGACACAACATTCTAAAGAGCTTACCATGAAATTTATTACCAGGATAGAATCACATGATAATTTAACTCAATTTCCATATATTTAAGTAGATAGGATTACGTAAATGACAAATTAAAAACTAGCAGTAACCACCAATGGTTTGTTATAGACTAAAGCAATTTCATTTGCAAGGCCCCACATGCTGCTTAAATGAGAAGAGTATTGAAGATGTGAAGAAACAACTAGATCAACCAGTTATTAACAGACACCAACGGTCCAACTAACAGGCAACCTGCATACATCTATAGCAACCCACACTCATCTGGCAGAATTCAAACAATACTACAGCCCAGTGACAGATTCACTGCAACAAATGTCAATTCAACCTTGCAGCTATTGGCTGTTTAGTTGAGTAAGCAGAATATATAAAATTGATTTAAAGTTCTTGGCAAGTAAATTGAGTCCTGGTTCTAGATTGTTTTCTCTAATTGAGGTTGTATTCCATTTGTTGATAAATGCATCATGCCAAACTCACGATTGACCATCTAGGAGAATTTTATCAAAGCATAAACCCATGTCAATTTTGTCATGGAACTTTGGGGCTAGAAGAAGATGGTACATAAACATCTTTTCTTGATTATTACAGTAACTAAACAAGGGATTGCTAAAGGTCTCTTCTCAAGCTTTAGACGTATTTGCCAATGCCACCATCATTTCTTTCACCATTCAAGACTTCCCTTCAATAAGGTTGCAGTAGTTTAAAGGAGATCTGTATCTCCAAAACTTAGTCTCATAGATTAGCTGTCTGCAGGCATGGGTCAAATTGTTATTCAATTTTTCGTTCTTAAAGAAAAACAAAAAATAACTAACATTTCAATTTTCATTTGGAGACCTTGAGAATAAAGAAATTTTAAAGTAAATAATGAGGAATTCAAATAAATAATTTTCAGTACAATGACTAAATCAAACAAAGAGGAGTAGAGTAAAATACTGAGAAAAAAATGGTTATGCAAACAAACACTTCCATGTTATTGCTTAAAATACTGAGAAAAAATTGGTTATGCAAACAAATAGTTCCATGTTATTGCTTACAGTAGGAGTGAACAGTTGAATTCATCCATAGGAGGGAAAGCAGGGTGGTTTCAAGTTTCAACAGTATCAGCAACGAAGTAAAAACTAAAATACCAAATGGCCTCTTCACTTAATAAGGCTTATGGACTTGATCCATATGCCTATAAATATTAGAAAAGTGATGACAGGTGGCAACATGAATCATTTACTCACCATGGCTAGATAATCTGCTAAAATTTGATCCAGCCAAACTCTTACATGTCTATAAAAGTTTTCCCTCAAACTATAGCATAACCTGATTTCCATAACCATATATCCCTGGGTTACCAAAGCCTAGAAAATTGTAGGACAACGAATAAACATCTCTCAAGAGGGCCCAAACTGTCTGGGAATATCCTGCATTGTCAAGGGCTGCACATGGACAACAAGATTTAAAACATCCTCACACTAATAACCTTATATCCCAATGCTGGACTATTTCCTAATCAGCAATGTTTAAATCCAACCCTTATTTATTAATTGCTCTCCCTCATGCATAACAATTTTCCTCCAAACATAGGTCCATCTTCATCATATATTCTACACTAATTGGCATATTATTCTAAAATCAAATCAGTTTTTCGAGCTTCCTCAAATGTCATTATTTATACACCTTGTAAAAGAAAAGGCCAAAAGGACTACATGATAAAGGACAATTTTGACTCTTGTGGTTTTCCGGTCCATATGGAAGGAAGTTGAGTAGAAGGATGCAGAATTACCATTATTGGTGTTGGACTCTCATGTATTTGCCTTTCTCCAATATTTTCATTCCAAAAAGTTATACTTGATTGTTACAGCTCTTGTTGCTTCCATGATTTCAATATTGGGGAGGGGGGTTTGTAGAGGTGTCCAATGGGTCATGTCAGGCTGACATGGCCCAGTAAACCCAGCACTGCCCGATGCTTACCAGGCCATCACAAGCCAACATGTTGGGTCGGGCCAGCCCACGCAAGCCAAATAGGTGGCCCGGCATGGCCCATAAGCCCATGGGCTAATCATGCCATGTCGTGGCGACTGGCCGTGGCCCATGGGCCACTCACTTTATTAAAAATTTTAATTTAATTTTTTTAAATCATTTTGTCTTAAGTTTTTTTTAGTATTAACTAAAATTTCTTTTTGTTACTTTAAACACCTCTAATAATTATACTTTTTATTTTTTATACACCTCTAATAATTATACTTATTATTTTTTATATTTATATTTATCAAGTTTGTAATTGTAAAATTTATAAAAATGTTAGTTTTTTGTTTTTAAAAATAGTAAAAAGTGATATTTAAAGGGTCAAGTGGGCCTGCACAGCGGGCTGTTTCATTAAGCCTAGCACGGCCCGCTCCTTTAGGCAGTGCCAGCCCGGTCTTTTGGCGAGCCGGGCCACAGGCCAAAATGGGCGGCCCGGCCCATTGGACACCTCTAGGGGTTTGTGTGTGTGTGTGTGCATCTTTCATGCAATTATTACTATCACGCTGTCATAAAAAAGATTGATTTATGCTTTTCCATCACATAAAGGTTTTTTCTTTGTTATAAAATACATAGAAAACGCATCAGAAATGATCCACTAATTCGTAAGTTACAAGGTTTTCACATGATGGTTAAAGTAATAGAAAGTCTTCACCCCATACATAAATGACTCCAAGATGCAAGTAGCAACAAGCCTGCCATTGTTTGATTATATTTTTAACTTCCAAATCATATCACATAACTTTTTAAATATTTTAACAGTATCATAACTAGTAAGTCAGTTGTGACTTTTATCTCTAGCTCTGTTATGATGAAGTGCAAACCTATTTCGGAAGCTATGTTGTATGGGTCCAGGTGAAGGTGTATGGTACAGGTATGTGTCTAGGTATCTTATCTTTCACACTACCAAATTTTAGGATGTAGGGACTCAGGTTGAAAATGATCTCAATAGCAAGTGTAGCACTTGGTTCTGGCATAGTGAAAGGAAACAAAGAAAAAATCAGTTAGAACTCAATCAAAAGTAAAGACATTTTTTTTAAGAAGTCCCAACCCATTTTTATGTGTCTTCTCTTTTTTATCTATGTTCTCTAACTTATCCTTGAATATTTTTGTAAAAGTTCAGTCAGCAGCAAACTCTTTTGTTTCAATAGATTCATCTGCTAAGGAAGTTAAAAATGAAAAAATAAATCAATCAAAATCAAACAACCATATCTTAAGCAAAGTAGGAGTATGACACAAAGATCCCAACCCATGCCCATGTCATGTTGACATAGGTATGTTTGGTGAAGTTGAAGAGTCCAAGCATCATAGCTCCAAAGATAAAATTGGTGAAGGCAAGTTCAGTCAAAGAAGATTCAGAGTGCACTTTTTGGCACAAAAATGATCTGCTAGGTCTCTAATGTAGAGAATACTACTGATCTAACCCATGTATCTTCAGGACATTCTCCCCAAATGCTTAGTGAAAGATACTTTAAAAAGTCATGTGGATAAAAATCAAGTGAATGACAAGGGAAGACCCATTAAAAATTTGAACTTTTTTCAATGTTATATTCTATATACATAGTTCAGCAACCATGAAGATAAAGATTGTTAGGTATGCCTTCCTATTATTCATCTACTTCAATCTGAAAGTGATTGCACATCCATAGATGGATATCCAAGTGAAAAGTCATGGAGATTCATATGACACACTCCCAACTTTTCTAAAATCAGGTTAATCAAGGACAAATAAAGAACAGTAATGAACCATTAAACAGCAATCTTTGTGCATATGATTTGAAATCAAATACAAATACCAGCATACTTACACTTCCCGAATGGAATTAAAATAGATTGAGCTGTCACGTAAGATGAGAGACAAGAAAGACATTAGCGCATAAACCTGTCAAGGAAAATAAAATTTAATATTATTATATAAATATAGCAAACAAGACAGAATGCAACAATTAGCAATGATCAGTTGTGAATGATGTTCACAGAAAATTAAGTTTTTAATAAAAGATGAAACAAATGGAGGCCCAAATGGAGGCCCAAATTCTAATTAAAAATGCTGCTCTCAAGAGAAAGAGAGGGCGATAACGAGGGGGAGGGTGACGACGATGAGGCGAAGCTGGATCGGAAACGGCAAAGGTTCGGGGTGGAATCGAAAACCTTCGAAGTGGAGGTGGAAAAGAAAAGGGGTAAAACTCTTCTGTTTGTTGTGGAGAGCAAGAAGGGTGTGTCCTCATGGGTTAAAAAATGGGGTCGGCAAGTGTCGGGATGTTCTTGGAAGGGATGGACCAGTGTATCAAGGATGGGAAGGACGGTAAATGGGAGAAGGGATGGAAGGAAAAGGGGAGAAGGTTCTCTATGGTGCGAAAAGCGAACAAGGCGGGAAGCTTTATCAGGTTAGGGGTCGTTGACGAGGAGGAGAAATGGTACAACATTTGCATCCCGAAAGGGAAAGGGGGAAGAGGAGGATGGATAGCCATGGCGAAAGTGGTACGGGATTTGGTTTCAAAGGTTGAGGGAAGGGAGATAAATAAGGGCGAGATTAGCCCTAACAGAGTGTTATCTGTAAAAGGGGAGAGATGGGGGAGAAGTAGTATGTTGGGGATTAGGTTGGAGGTTAAGGGAGAGGAAAGCTGCAGAAATGAGGATCGGTTGGGCCAATGTTTGATTGGAAAATGGGATCCTAAAGCAGCAGGAGGTGGGGATTTAGAGAGAATGGGGTGGATGTTGGCAAGAGCGTGGGGATTAAGAGGGAGGTTAGGGTTGGCCTGGATGGATGAGGGTCGAGCCCTACTGAAGTTTGAAAAGGCGGCAGAAGCGAGGAGAACCCTCGATGGTGGAGTAAGACTGGTGGAGGGGATTAGAGTGGAGCTGAAGGTGTGGAGCCCGTGCTATGGGTGCGTGGACGAAGGGGATCTAGAAGAGGAAACATGGGTGAGGGTAAAAGGTCTCCCCCTGTCGTTATGGACCCCTGGTATATTGCGAAAGGTTGGAGATGTGTGTGGGGGCTTTGTAGCCATGGATGGGCCGACGGAGAGAATGGAAGATCTCCGATGGGCGAGGATTTTGGTGAAGACGAAGAGGGGGGTGTGGCCAAGTTCCATAGAAATCGAGATAGATAAGACCACATTTCTTCTTCCGATGTGGTGGGAAGTGTTGCCGGTGGTCAGAAGAAGAAGGAGGCTTGTCGGAGTGCAGAAGGATGTGAGGAGGGGGACGACGGAGATGCACGCGCGGGACGGCGAGTGGAGGAAGGGAGCAGCGCAGACTTCGAGGTTCAGTCTCGGTCAGACGACGTGACGGATGGGCTGCAGGGTGGAGAGGGTAAGGTCTTGTCGGGGGGCTGGACCCGACTCGATTTGCTGATCCGGGAACCAGTGTGTGGGGAGGACGCTGGGTTGAACCCGAGTGGGCCTTCCCGGTCCAATGTGAGCTTTGGCATTAAAAGGGGAGGGGGGCCCAGCCCAAGTTCAAATTCTGGGGTCAGCAGAGGCGGGCTTGGGTTGATTGGTAGAATTAAAGGGCCCAAAGGCAAGGAGAAAGCCCAAGAAGAGTATCATGGGTCTAGAGAGGGCTTATTTAAGGTCCGAAGTTGGGATAGTGGGCCGTCTTCGAGTGGGCTTCAGGAGAAGCAGGATCAGCGAGGTGGGCCGCCGCGATTAGGCCCGAAGTTGAGCAAGTTGAATCCAAGCCCGAAGGAGGTCTCGGTGCAGTTTGGGCCGCTGGATGAGGTCAATTTTGAGTTAGAATTTTTAAGGGCAAGGGAGATGGAGACTGTGTTTGCTCAAAAGGCCAACTCAACAGAGGAAAGGGCAGCCAGTGCTCTCCATAATGAAGTAATAAGGTATGAGGCATTATCATCCTTAGGGGGTCTTTGGGTATCCGGGAACTCTTCTTCTTCTTCTATGAATTCTTTTGGTCGGACTCCAGAGGGGGAGTTCTTTGACCATTCCGGGGAAATAAGGGAGATTTGTCAAATTGACAAAGAGTCGCAAGGGAAGGAGACTGAGGGCTCCAGGGCCAATGGCAGTGTTTGCTGGGAATTGGTTGAATTCAAAGGGTCCCTAGCTTCGACAAGGGAGCAGGAGGTGGGGCCTGCCCAGAATGAGAGTCAGGATGAAAGGGGGGAAAAGGACCTGGATTGGCAAGAAAGCAGTCTAGCAAGGTTTAGCCATTTTCTGGGTTTCTCGACTGATGGGATAGAGAAGGAGATCTTAAATTTTCTGTCAAAAATAAGGAAAAGAAGGGAAAAGATTCACAGTAAAGGATTGTTGGAAAAATCGAGGTTTGAAAAGGAGCTAAAGAGGCTGGAATGCTCTGTGAACTATGAGGGGGATAGCAAAAAGAAGGGCTCTTTTCAGGGCAAAGGGATGCAGATGATGTGTGTTTAATGAAGATTAAATTGTTAAGATGGAATGTAAGGGGGGTGAATGAAAGCAGGAAAAGGAAGGTTATTAAATCGGTGTTCAGGAAGCAGAAGGTGGATCTCTTTTGTATACAGGAGACAAAAATTCAGTGTATGTCCGAGAGCGTGGTGAGAAGCTTAGGGTCGGGTAGATTTTTAGAATGGAAGGCCCTGAATGCGTGTGGCTCGGCTGGGGGTATGTTGATCTGCTGGGATAAAAGAGTCTTGGAGTTGCTGGAGTGTGAGGTGGGGCAGTTCTCTCTATCCTGCAGATTTAAATCTTTGGAGAATGGGGTTATTTGGGCGTTTACGGGGGTTTATGGGCCGTTTACTAGGCTTGAAAGGGAGTGGCTGTGGGAGGAGGTAGGGGCTATCAGAGGAATTTGGGAGGGGCCTTGGTGTCTAGGTGGTGATTTCAACATCACTTTGGCTCAAGGGGAGAGAAACAGGCAAGGGAGAATTACTTCAGCAATGAGGAGATTTGCGGAAGTGGTAGATGACCTTGGCCTTGTGGACATTCAATTGCACGGGGGTGCTTTCACGTGGACTGGGGGCCTGAATAACATGTCGAGGGCTCGTTTAGATAGGTTTCTGGTTTCTCCGTGCTGGCTCGATCAGTTCAGCAGGGTGTGTCAGCGGAGGCTTCCCAGGCCAATTTCAGACCACTTTCCGGTTGTTCTTGAGGGGGGTAGTTGGAGTAGAGGGCCTGCCCCTTTCAGATTCGAGAATATGTGGTTCAAAGTCGAGGGGTTCAAGGAGTTAGTCCGGAATTGGTGGCAAGAAACAGAGGTCAGGGGTAGTGCCAGCTTTAGATTGTTGGAGAAATTGAAGGTGCTGAAGCAGAAGCTTAAAATTTGGAATAGGGAGGAGTTTGGGAATCTGGAAAGTAACAAGGAGGCTGCATTGCAGCAAGTAGACTTTTGGGACAGAGTAGAGGAAGAAAGGAGCCTGACTATGGAGGAATCAGCTTGTAAGAAGGAGGCTAAGGAGGCTTACGCCAAGTGGGTTGATCTGGAAGAAACTCATTGGAGGCAGGTGTCTAGGGAGCTCTGGCTGAAGGAAGGTGATAGGAATACGAGGTTTTTCCACAGAATGGCATCTGCCCATAGGAGAGCTAACCACATGGACAGAATCAAAATTAATGGGATTACAATGACAGAGGAGAGGGATGTCAGAGAGGGGCTAGTCAATGCTTTTAAGCAGCAATTTTCTGAAAGCCCGGAGTGGAAGGCGGACATTGGAGGCCTATCTTTTAATCAAATTTGTCTGCAAGAGGCTGAGATGCTGGAGGCCCACTTTTCTGAGGAAGAAGTCCGGACGGCCCTGATGGAAATGAATGGGGATAAAGCCCCAGGTCCGGATGGGTTCTCGGTGTTCTTTTGGCAAAGTTGTTGGGTTTTTACCAAGGAGGAAATTCTAGAATTGTTCAAGGAGTTCCACGACCAGAATACGTTCCTCAAGAGTATCAACAACACATTCTTAGTGCTGATTCCTAAGAAAGGAGGGGCCGAGGATTTTGGTGACTTCAGGCCCATCAGCCTTTTGGGGGGTCTATATAAGCTGGTGGCTAAGGTGTTGGCCAACAGGCTGAAGAAGGTTATAGACAAGGTTGTGTCCCATGACCAGAATGCTTTTGTTAAGGGGAGGCAGATTCTTGACGCTTCTTTGATAGCAAACGAAGTGATTGACAGCTGGAAAAAGAAGGGGGATAAGGGGGTTATCTGCAAGTTAGATATAGAGAAGGCCTATGATAGCATTAATTGGAATTTCCTCTTGAAGGTCATGGAAAAAATGGGTTTTGGCGCTAAGTGGCTGAGGTGGGTGTGGTGGTGTATTTCCACAGCCAAGTTTTCAGTAATGGTGAATGGAACGCCAGCTGGGTTCTTCTCGAGTTCCAAGGGGCTGCGTCAAGGAGATCCCCTATCCCCTTACCTTTTCGTCATGGGAATGGAGGTGCTAAGTGTCCTAATCAGAAGGGCTATGGAGGGGGGCTTCATATCAGGGTGCAAAATTCAGTGTAATAGAGGCCGGGCTGTCCATATTGCGCATTTGCTATTCGCCGATGATACTATAGTATTTTGCGAGGCGAAGAAGGAGTACTTGACGAATTTTAACTTCTCTTT